>JABUQX010130379.1:5000-17194 GCA_015478945.1 Trachelipus rathkii
CACAAGACATTGGTCTTCTAAGCAATATTTATTAGAGACTTGTTTTTTTCATTCCGTTCTTGCGATATTGACAAAGCTTCGCCCCACCCTTCCTTTAGATCTAAGGTATCTTTTGCACCTGAAGAATGAGAGGGAATACTCTATATATGTTTTGTCCTTCTGAGTAAGAATGTTGTCATTGGACAATTGTTTGGTATCAGTGTGAATGATCAACTATAAATAATAAATATTTCACATTTCTTGACTCTTACTTCTCTGAATTCTGTTATGATAGCACGTGTTGTTGGTGGATCTGGCAATCTCGTATTCTTACTAGCATTTGTAGTCTGGCTTTTGCTTTTGTCGGTGCAAATAATATTTTAGGTACTAGTTGCAATCTTTTCTTGGTTTTAATTATTATTATTTAAATGTTCTAAGTGTTTTTAAGAGATAATAATATTTTTAGTGCATACATAGTGATAATTTGTAGTATTTAAATTTTCCCGTTTTTGCTCATAACATCGTCTCAAATATAATATTTATCAGTGCTTGAAGTTTGCTTGCAACGCTGGCTGTAGTAACGCAAGCATACCAACCTAATTTGGACCTTAGGTTTTTGAAAGCAAATTATTAAAAAGTAAGTGTTACTTTTCGAATTTGTTTTATTAAATATTTTGCTATTAAACGATTCACTACAATATATAAATTATTTTTGCAAGTAAAATTTCATTAGTTTCATTCATTTTCTGTCAAATATTTTACTCTGCCTTCAGTTCAGTAGAATAGTTGGCAAGCCTTATTTTACTAAAGTCTATTAGCTGATCGGTGGAAAGCAAATATTGTTGCAACAGCTGTTTCATTTGCTTGCACATTGTTTTTCTTTGTGTATAAGCCATGGAATTTGCATGTTACAAAGAAAATCACAATATGCAAGTAAATTATTAATAAATGCACTCAAATATCAATAAATTCTGAATATTAATTGATATTCAATATTTATCTATATCGAAAGTTTATCTTTTTTAAAATATCTAATTATCTATTTCAAATTTATCTAAATATTTATCTATTTTACTATTTTTATTAATTGTCGTCATATTTACGTATTTATTTATTATAAATTTTATGAAAGAGTCTTATCGATATTTTTATTATATAATTTTTCTTTTATGCATATATATATATATAAATATATATATATATATATATATATATATATATATATATATATAATATATATATAACATATATAACATAGCATATGCTGCTGCTGCTCTTATACTATATATATATACCACAAAAAGTTCACACCTCACGGGCATAGCCTATTCAATTGGGGAACTTTCTAGATAGTTTCTACCTAGGATCTTGCCATGCGACTCCGTCGCTCTACCGTTTGAGCAACGGGATATATATATATATATATATATATATATATATATATATATATATATATATATATATATATATATATATATATATATATATATATATATATATATATATATATATATATATATATATATATTTCAATAATATATATATATATATATATATATATATATATATATATATATATATATATATATTTGTCTGGTTATTATTTTGAAGCTGGATAGCTATTTGTAATATAGAACTTTCTTATTTATTTTTTAATTATATTTATTTATATATAACGAGCGAGTGTCACTTACGTCCTTCTATTTAATTTTTTATTTCAAATTTTAATATATTTTAGTATAAAACAATTGATGAAAATATTCTTTACTCGTACTAAAAAGAATCCATTGCAAAGAGAAAGTATCGCCTTATTATATATATATAGTTAATGGTTCCGATAGGTTATTTCATTTCTCCTGCATCTACGAGGATCTACAGGTTGTTTTAATTAAAGGTATTTTAATAAGGGATCAATATTCTCTTCGGTTTACAAGAAACGACGCAGTTGTCAATATTATATGGGGGCCTGTTTTTGCCATTTTATCAGATATCATTTCAAGTCTTAAAAGTAAGAACTATTGACAGCTTAAGCCTTCACAATTTACTGTGGGCCTGATATCCGGGATAGTATCTGCGTAAAGAGTAATAAAGAGGCATTGTACTATTTGTTGTCTAAATATTTTTTTCTTTTTAATAAGCATTAAGCTTGACAATATTCGTGTCTTCGTTCAAACGGTAGTTTGGTTCATTTTGCATTTTGAATTTGCCGCGCGAAACATGTATATTTGAATTTGAGTATTCGGAGAGTGATATTAGCACTTTGCTATCACAACGCCTTATTTCATGTAATTGACACTCGTTACATATATAAATAGTATAATTTTTATGTGTGTAATAAATATATATGTATTTAAATATATATATATATATATATATATATATATATATATATATATATATATATATAATATATATATATATATATATATATATATATATATATATAATATATATATATATATATTCATATATATATATATATATATAATATATGCTCAACATTCTTTCTTATATATATATATATATATTCTTGGATCAATTTGAGTATTGAAAATTCCGTTAGTTTATTTCAGCAAAATCCCGTTTTCTTCCATTTTGTAATACCTACTCAGAATTGGGATAAATTGTAGAAAGCGGTTTTACTTAAATATTTTTTGCGAAATTTTTGATAGAATTTTATTATATATATATATATATATATATATATATATATATATATATATATATATATATATATATATATATATATATATATATATATATATATATATATATATATATATATATATATATATATATATATATATATATATATATATATATATATATATATATATATATATAAAATTGAGTTTTTTTCGCGAAAGTATTTTTTAATAGCACCGAAAGACAGACGAAAAATCAAAAAAGAGCCCGATTTTTGTTGAAAATTTTTATCACATATTTTTTGACTGTTTGGGTAAGCTGGTAATATAAATTCATAATATCGAGTACAGAAGCCTTGTTAGAGCTTTGTAAAGCATTAAATATCACAGGGGCAGACGCTGCTTATTTCCTTCGCGAGGAGAGGATGAAAGAGAGAGAGGCTGCTAAAGAGAAGGAGTTGGAGTTACAAAGAATTCAGGCAGAGATTGAACAACGCAGTATAGCGTCAGAACTGGAGAACGAAGGTCGTAGAAGGCAAGCAGAGGCAGAAGCGGAGGAGAGAAAACTACAGGCAGAAACAGAGGAGAGGAAGCTTCAGGCGGAGGAGAGGAGGCTTCATGCAGAGAAGAGAAAACTTCAGGCGGAGGCCGAGGAGAGAAAACTTAAGCTACAGACAGAGAAGGATGCCAGAGAGTCCGAAGAGTGGATGTTGAAGGTGAAATTGGACGCTGAGGAAAATCAGTGAAAGCATGAGGTTGTCGCAGCTAATCAAAACCTCTCTCGAAGCAGTAATTCGTCGTTTGATAAGGTGCCAAAATTGAAAATCCCAAACTTCGACGAAAAGGTGAATAATATCGAGGATTATTTGAATTTATTTGAAAAGCAGGCTGTCGCGAACGGGATACCGTAAGAAAAGTACTCGTATATATTGGGTTCTGTATTAACTGGAAAGGCTGTAAAGGTGTACAACCAGTTACCAGTAGAGGACGCAACAAATTATGAAGTATTAAAACAAGCTCTATTAGTAAGATACGATTTAACAGAGAGTGGGTACCGCTCAAAGTTCAAAGCAATAACCCAAGTTGAGGATGATAATCCTAAAGTTTATATGACCAGGATCGTTGAATCGCTGAGAAAATGGTTCTCCGCTGCCAAAGTGAAAAAAAACTTTTGATGAGTTATTGACATTCTTCTCAGTCGACAAGTAAATGAGTATGGTTCCTAAAGACCTGGCTTCATATTTAACTGTAAAAAATGAAAAGGACGTGAATGATATTATTGCAAGTTCGGAAAATTTCTTGCATGGTTACAAAACCAGCTTTGTGCCCAAAAGCAGTCACCAGAACAATTTTAAGATTCGAAATCAAAACAGTAATAGCAACAGTCATTATAGAATACATGAGGGAAAAGCCAGTTGCCACAACAACAATGCTATCAATCAGAGAAATAACGGAGCTGTGAATGTTGCTCGGAGTTATGAGCAGAGAAAAGATGTTCATCGTAGGAGCTCAAGCGAGCCCAGAGATGATGTCACATGCTAGAAGTGCCAGCGGCGAGGGCACGTAGCGAGAGACTGTCGTAATTCGCCATACAATGGCAGTAATCGAGGATTCAGTATGTACCAGAACCGTCATAGGGATGAAACAAAGTCAACAGTGGCGTCCGGTAGAGTTACGGAAAAGGAAAAAGACCAGATGTCTTCTGGTGAAGAGCCACAGGTGGCACAGGATGTCAAGTGCATGGTAGGAGGGGCCAGTGAGGACTCCCACGATCTACCAGTTGTGAACGGTTACACCAATGGTTACAAGGTAAAATGTCTCAGGGATTGCGCCTGTAATGCCGTGGCTATTAAGGAGAAATTTTGTGAATCAAGAAAACTATACAGGAGCGTACAAAAGGATGAGGTTGCTTGACAACACTGTCATGCGGGTTCTGGTGGCGAAAGTAGTTTTGGATACCTTTTACTACTCTGGAGAGACGACGGCTGTTGTAATGCCGAACGTCGTGTTTGACTTGGTGCTGGGTAATGTTGAGGGAGTATTACCTCCATTTGAGCCTGATAGTAGTTGGGACGAGGCTAAGTGCCGTTTCAATTGCAAAGAGCAAGATAGTGGAGCTCCTATGAGTTGGTTGTCCCCTTTTGTCGAGAAGGCGGAAGGAGGTGTGAGTGCTGAGTCACTCGATGGACACAGTGTCCCCCAGCAGGTAGCTAAAATGAGTGTGGAATCACTCGATGGGCGCAACGCCCCACAGAGAAGTCAAACTGAAAGGAAAGGCCACTCGGAAGATGCAGAAGTATCCATGTTGCGACCATCACGAGATCAAGGTGTTGCCACGACTCCATCCAGCAATAAGACTCCTGAAGAGGAAGTGACTGAGACCTT
This sequence comes from Trachelipus rathkii, assembly GCA_015478945.1. Classification (NCBI taxonomy): domain Eukaryota; kingdom Metazoa; phylum Arthropoda; class Malacostraca; order Isopoda; family Trachelipodidae; genus Trachelipus; species Trachelipus rathkii. The sequence goes on from JABUQX010130379.1 coordinate 10,010, forward strand.
GGGAACCAAGTCATCTGACGATGTAAAGGACCTCAATGGACAGATAATATGTGACAGAACTATACAAAATGGGTCAGAATCCGGTGGAACGGAAAGTGCCCGAGAGCCAGAAATAGCAGCTCCAGCAGAAATTTTACCTGCAGAAGGCAAATTGACACAGAAACTCTTACAGGATCGCCTTGACTCTGAAGAGAAACAAGTTCAGGACCCCACACCACAGAATGTCTGGAGGTCAGTTCAGAAAGCCGAACAGAAATACTTTATGAAGGAAGACTTGCCTTTTAAGAGTGTAATGATGAGTCATGAAGAGCTCCCCACATTGATTGATAAAATGAAATATGAAACTAAGGCGGCGAGCGATGATCCTAGAGAAAGCTCTGAAATTTTAAGACGTAAGGAAACAATGGGAGATGATGTACGTGAGTGCCTAGAAGAGGCATGTGTTAAAGAGATTTTAATACAGGAGGTCGTGGAGGGCCATGAAGATGAAAAGATGATTGACGAGAAAGAAAATAATGTCAATGTCTGCTATAAGAGACAAAATGTGGTGAGGCGGAAAAGAAGGTAGAAAAGCGAGGCCGAAAGTGAGAGAATACAACAGATAAATGAAGTGGAAGTGAAGAAGATCTTAACGAATAAGGCACAACAGTATTAATGGATAAAGGAGAGTAAGTTGTACCCACGAGGAGGGGGTGAAGATTAAGAGACAATGTGGTGAGGCGGAAAAGAAGGTAGAAAAGCGAGGCCGAAAGTGAGAGAATACAACAGATAAATGAAGTGGAAGTGAAGAAGATCTTAACGAATAAGGCACAACAGTATTAATGGATAAAGGAGAGTAAGTTGTACCCACGAGGAGGGGGTGAAGATAGAAGTAAAGAGAACTTTGAAAAAGTGTCAAGAAGAAAGATGTTTGTGAAAAGACACAAGATGATGATAGATAGAATAAAGGAGAGCATTGAAAACTGCTACAGTAAGGAAGTACTCTGTGCCAGACGTAGAGTAATGTGTCAAAGAAAATGGAAGTATGAAGAAGTTAGAGGCTTCATGAAAGGCCAGAACAAAATACATAGATGGACGACAAATAGAAGAAGTAGTGAGTTACTTTATCGAAGTGATATGGTGTACAGGTGGAAGGAGATAGTTCACAAGAAGAATAAAGCGCATAGAACTGAGCTGAGAAAGAAAGATCGTCGTAGGAGGAGAGTTGCAGATATGAAATATGGTACGGGAGTTGTGAGTGCCAAAGGTGGTTTAATAGAGGCACAGTGGTTCATCAAAGTAGAAGATGAAATTGAGTAGATGAACAAGGAATATTGGAAGGAATATGGAGTGATGAGAGAATGCAGAGAAGCATGGCGGAACTTGAGCATGAGAACAACATTCCCGGCTCCGATCTATCATTTTCTAAATATGAATTAGCACAAACTTAGCAAACTAGTCAAATGGTTAGGCAAAAACAGCTAACGCCCCTCATTAGACAAATATTCAAATTTCACAATTTATGCAAATTCGAGCAGACTTCATTTCACGTAACCTGGACAGGGACTAAACCCACCCACGTCACCAAATTCCTCAGGGCTTTGACGCGCATAGTGCATTTTTAAAGAAGTCGCCATGCCAACAGAGATTCAGGACACTAATAGGAAAAATTACATTAACGCAAAGAACTTTATCTCTCCAATATCCCTTCCAACTCATTAATACAGACTAGATGCCAATTCTGTCCCTACAGTACACAATGTTCTTTCATTTTAATGTAATTTCTATAGTCAAACTTCTGGCCTCAGCATAGGGTCTCCATTATCACTATCCTCGGCAATATTTATATGGAGCTTACGCCGGAATACTATCAGCATATTAACCCCATCCGCCTACTACAGGCAATATAATCTGGATCAGGTCCGTGGATTGACTATTTTTGGCAGGCCCTTCCAACACAACGATCCTTCCAGAGTCCTTAGCTTTTCATCATAGTATTCATGCCTTCAGGTAGGGCATACACTAAAATAAGAACGCGTCCAACGAAACACTCCCATTTTTTAGATACATTAGTCACCTGGAAAAATAACCTAAGGTTGCAATACAGTATAGTATAGAGAAACCTAGCGCTTCTCGCCTTATTATATAACACATGGCTGATCGAAACCATCCACACACACAAAACGTAGCGAGGAGATCATCCCATTGTATCTCGCGTGTGTTCCGAAATATGTTCAACTTCGCCATTATTGCAACAAAACAAAACGACAATACATATACAGAACATTCGTATCATTGTCATATCGCCGAATATTTTCATAAGCAAAAAGCATATAGAAAAGAGCATAAAAAGATATTAGCACATTCACCCCCTAATGAAACTCACCCAGCAGCATATAACGCAGTTAACCGAAAAATGCGCGAATACAAAATATAAAGGCTAATCATAACCGCAAAAGACATTACTTTAATAGCCCTGCCAAGCAACATCAGCTAAAACAAGCACTTTTCGACCTTGCCTTCAAAATTTATCGCAAATACCTCACAGAGCTGTGTATATCAGATTGGACATGAAAATTGTCCAAAAAATATATGGTAGGAAAACCTCAAATTTTGTACGTCGCAAAGATCAACACAAAACAGACCTACGTAAAGACAGTATGAATTCCGCCCTAACGCAACACCAAGAAGATTGGCTGTTCATACATACTCAAAAATATCAACGAAATGCAACCTATCCGATACATCAATAACACCAAATCAGCGAGAAAAATTCTCGTAGAATCATTTTGTATAGCATAATATAAAAATAAGTTGCAACAAACAACCTGGAGAGACAAAGATTGACCATTGACATTAAATCAGAAGACAGAATCGAGTATAATCATAAATACATCCATGTATTATTTTCAAATCATATAGTCCATAATATCGTAGTTACGAGAATAATATACCAAACATCTAACTCTCCGGATCGAACCCATTATTAGATGAGAGTCTTTATTACTCAACAAAGATGGAAACGAAGATAAATTTTTCTATTGAACAAGAATGAAGAAGGAATTCATCAGAGATATACGTTCGATGAACAATAATACAAGCCATTATATTATGAAAGATTATGAGCATATATTAATCCTTGATATTGTAAGAGTCAAGAGAAGTGTTTTTAAGTTAGAGATGGCAAAGAATTAATGTCCGACTTATTAAAAAAATAACCAGTAATTTCTGCTCCCCTGTAAATAATTTTTTTATTAATAGTTAAACTGAAAATTTTGTCATCTATAACAATGGAGCATATTAATTAGAATTATGATTGCTGCTACAGTTGTTGTTATTATAGTATAGCCGTCACTAGTAAGTCTAATTGGTACTGAGTAGATGATATATCGATATTATCTTATAGTGAATATTTATATGGAACCCTATATAATAAGTAAAGAGTGATAAATAAATAATATTATATATATGAGTTATTATATTATATATATATATAATATGATATGCTTTAACAATTTTTTTTTTCATCTAACTACTCAGTTACAATTACCCCTTAATAGTATTATATATATATATATAATATAATATATATATAATAAATATATAATATAATATTTAAAATTATTGATGAATACCTTTTTATTTATTTAAATTTAATTTTTTAAGATTTTATTATTTTTTTGGAAAAATTTTATGAATTTATGAACTATAAATATTAAATTAATATTAAAATGTTTAAATTATTTTTTGTAAAGTCATTTTGAGATTTTGATTAAAAATAGTGGAATAAATTATTTGAAATATTAAATTTATTTGAAATTATGTAGTAAGGATATAGAAATTTTTTATTAAATGAAATTTAATCTAGAAGAAAAGGGTCGTTTAACTATAGTACAATAAAGAATTAATTTAGTAAAAATATGATTATTAATGTATATAATTTAAAATCGAAATTTTTTATTTATTGATCTAGAGAAGCAAGGTCTTATATAATAGTTAATTATTTTTAATAAAAAATAATTAAAAATTACTCCAAACACAAGAACTATGCTAGTCATAACTCAAAAAGTTTAAAAAAAATTAAAAAAAGAAAAAAAAAAAATTAAAAAATAACTAAATAAAATAAAATAATGTTTTAAAAAAAAAATCTATAAAAAAATTAAAAAAATACTATAAATTTTTTAAAAATATGAATTTGCAAAAATACGTTAAAAATTAAAAAAAAAAGAAAAAAAAATAAAAATACTAAAATAAAAAAAAAAATTTTTATGTTTCGATTTATAAAATAAAAAAAAAAAAAATATAAAAATTTAATAAAAATAACTTTTATGAAATTTTAGATAAAAAAAATTTATTAATAAAAAGAATAATAAAATATCTTTTTTAAATAATAAGAGTATAATATTAAATGAATAATAAAATTATTTTTTATAAAGTAATAAAAAACTTATATTATCGCATATAATATAAAAAAAAAATTAACACAATCAATAAAGAATCTTATTAATATTAATAATGACAAGGAAAAAATATTTATTAATTTAATAATACAAGGGAAAAAAATTTAAATGAAATGTTGTACTTTTGTTAGGAAAAACGAAAAAATGTAAAGAAAAATTTACATAAAATTAAATAAAAAAAAACAAAAGTACCCTACAATAAAAGAAAAAAGTACTACAACGTAGTAAAGTACAGACCAAGAAAAAAAAAAATAAAAAAATAAAATGATATAATTTAACCTAAAGTTATAAATTAAACTAAAATTAATGAATCTTAAGGAAAAAATAAATTATATAATAAATTAAAACTTTCAAAAAAATAGTTTTTTTTTATTTTTTTTATAGAAGTTATGATTAATATATGACAGATATGAGAAGAAAATTATAGAAAATTATGTATAGAAAACTTATTTGTAGGGGATACACAGATATCAGAAAAATAAAATAAAATATCGTGAATATGTTAAATATAAAAACAAAAAAAGCAGGAGATTTATCCACACAAGAATAAACAATCTTATATGATAAACTGAGAGAGATCCTTGCAGAAGAACTAACAGAACTCAAAAGATAGAGAATAAATTTTTACAAGAAAATAGTAGACAAATGCAGTTATGATATATAATTTTTTAGGAAAAATAATAGTAAAATATATATTGAAAAAGAAAAAGGTGAAAATTTTGGGTATTTACCCCCTAATTATAAATATCAGGGGTATCTCTTACACGTCACTAGTAACAACCATAGACCACTGTATGCAAAACGCATATAAAGCGGGCACTTAAAGACGACTGTGTTAGTCCTTCACATCAACCGCCCAAAGGATTTAATTGGCAGGCAACCAACCACCTCACTTCCTCCGTACCATTCACGAACGTTTCCTACTAAATTCTGGGCAATCAAGCCGTTCTTACTCGGAGTTTGGTTCATCCAACAGTATATCCTAAAATATTTAAACGTCAGTAGCTTGTTCTAGTTGCTGCACACAAGTGGACTGTCCTCAATCACACTGTCCATAACTACCCTTATGCTACATTTACTTTGACACCCTGCAAACCGGCCTCTAAGCCAATCCTCTCAAACTCTCTTTAAGATTCACCACACAGAAAAACAAATCATCAGCATACAATAGCAGGGGCACCCTCGCACTCGTCTTCCTACTCTCGCAATCAGTCTAACACCTTCACGTGGGCTACCGACCTCCACCCTCTAAAATTCCTTTTCATAACCCGCATCAGATATACAATTAAATAACGCCAAGTAAGGACATAACAACATTCCCCTGTCTCCACTCCACTATTAATATTAAGACCAATCACTTTCGCCTCTCTCTCTCGTCTCTCTCTCTCTCTCTACTCTCGTCCGTCTCTCTCTCATCCCCTCGTCTCTCGATCGTCTCTCCTCTCTCTTCTCTCTCTCTCTCTCCTCTTCGTCTTTCCTCTCCCCTCCTCTCCCTCTCTCTCCTCTCCTCTCTCTCCTCCTCCTCTCATCTCTCTCTCATCTCTCCTCTCAGTACCTCTCTCGTTTCTCTCTTCTCTGTCTCTGTCCTCTCTCTCTCTCTCTCTCTCTCTCTCTCTCTCTCTCTTCTTCTCTCTTCCTCTCTTCCTCGTCTCTCTCTCTCTCTCTCCTCGTCTTCTCTCCTCGCTCTCTCTCCTCCTCTCGTTCACCCGCTCACATGTCTCGTCAGCTCTCTCTCTCGTCTCCTCTTCTCGTCGTCGCTCCTCTCCTCATCTGCACACTCGGACTCTTCTCCATCTCTCCTCTCATCTCCTCTCTCCGCGTCTCTCCCTCTTTTTTCTGGTCCTTCTCTCTCTCTCTCTCTCTCTCTCCTCTGTCTATATATATATATATATATAATATATATATATAATATATTATATATATAGATATATATAATATATATATGATATAAATATATATATATATATATATTTAATATATTATATATATATATATATATGACTACAGTTAACTTTTACCTAGCTCATTGGATAGGCTCTGCCGCATTCCGTGCTATCTCTGGCTCATCGTCTCTCTCTCCTCTATAATAATAATTAAAAATATATAGTATTATATATGATAATATATTATATATATATATATATATATATTTATATATATATATATATATATATATATTATATATATTATATATATATTATATATATAATATAAGTTCTACATAACATTTTGTCTTTTTAATTAAATGGAAAATGGAGAGAATTATACTTCCAAGGTTCATCCTTTAATAATAGTATTCAATGATTTGTCTGATTTCTAAGTCATGTTTAAAGTACTTTAGTAATGATTTTTATTATTGTTATTTGTTTTTATATATTAGAATATTTTTGTTTATAATATATTTTATTATATATAGGTATTTAAAAAGATGTATCACTATATAAACAATTTTATACTCTAAAGGTCGTAATTTCACAGATATGAGGCGATCTCTCTTCTCCGCCTCGCGCCATTTGGCTATGCTTTGCGGGCAAGGATTAGCTTTCTAATTTTAATAATGATGTGTTGAAAAGAGTATTTAAAAAGAAAGGCCGGCGGTCTATTCTTTTCCTTTCGTTTCAATTTTGCATAATCTTTTTAATATTTATTTGTAATAATTTCATTATTTTGAAACAACTTTCGCAAAAAAATAAGGAGAATATTATCGTAACTATTATGTGAATTTGCCCAAAAGTAGAATTCGTTT
>JABUQX010130380.1:0-30000 GCA_015478945.1 Trachelipus rathkii
GGAGAAAGATTGTATTCTAAAAAAAAATAAACTTACTTATTTAAAGAATGAAGACATAAGTCTATGCTTATAATTTATGGCTATTAAAATAGAAAAATAGTTTCTATTATTTATTTAATTTTTTTAAATAATGATTTTATATCTGAGAAGGTAATGATTACAATGATGACGATAAGGTTATTGTAATGATAAATGACATAAGAGCGAGATTAATGATAACAATGAAAATAAATTAATAATGGCAAGAAAGATTTAACAAAATTTAAAGTTTGCAACATCTCCAACCATTCTGCAGTTGAGTAAAAAATGTTCAAAATAGTGACCGTCATATATATATATATATATATATATATATAATATATATATATGATATATATATATATAATATATTATTATATGTATTATAAATATATATATAATATATATATATATATATATTATATATATATATATATATATTTATATATAGTGACCTTTCCTGTTTTACGACTCCGTCAGTTTTGAATTTTTTTTTGTTTTTTTTAATATATTTCTAGTATATGATCCTAACAATCAATTTAAGTGGTAACGGACATGATTCAAAAAATATATAGGACCTTTTACGTTTTACGACTCCGTCAGTTTTTATTTTTTTTTTTTTTAACTAAAGGAATACCCAAGGGTAAACCGCAAAAATGGCAGGAGTCGGGGTCTCTCGGCCTTCCGGGGAACGACAGGGTAGGACTATTTCCCCCTCCGGGGAGGGTCTCCGGAACCCCCGCTCTTTGGTATTTGGGTATCGCGGGGGTTCCTCCGCCCCTCCCCTACGGGGTATGGAAAACGTTCCCCCCCCTCTGTCCCCCGTCGGCTCGAGCCCCCTAATTTTTTTTTTTTTTTTTTGTAATAAGCTTTATACGCTGATTCCAAATATGTAATTGGTTTTTCTGTAAGTGTCGTACTTTTCGAGATATTTTATTTTTGAAACAATATTTAACATAAATGTGATTTTTAAAAAAATTATTTAAAATATTTCGAACTTTTGAATCATGTCCGTTACCACTGAAATTCATTGTTGGTATCATATAGTAGCAATATTATAAAAAAAAAAAAAAAAATCAAAACTGATGGCTTGTAAGTCCATCGTGCAGAATAACTATACAAAGAGTCAGGAGAAAGTAGAACTTTTCGGACAGGCCAACCAATTTGTCAAGAAGGAGTAGAAATTCTCGGACAGGCCAACCAATTTGTCAAGAAGGGCCGATTGCTTCTTGCGGGTTCTTGTAAATAAAGATCTAACTCTGTTGTCTAGGGGAATAATAATCTCACTGTTTAGTAAGATAAAGATCTTTTCCTAATAAGTTCTAACGATTCAATTTTGAAGAAAGTATTACAAGGTTGAACGAAGTGAGCTTCTGATGAAAAGATAAAAGTACTCCTTTATAATATTTTAATAGATATTTATAGCACGAAATGATCAGGCAAAAAGCCCCATACATAATTTAACATTATATATATATATCTGGATAGTATCCAGATTACCAAATAAAATTATAATATTTTTGCATACAAAACTAATGTTAAGTTTATAAATAATTTTTAGCGCAGAATTCGTAATACTTGATCAAAATTAATATATAGAGTTCTAACATTAATATCCTTGTTGAAAAATAATAATAATGCTAATAAATTGATAAGAGTTCCAACATTGATATCCTTATTGAATAATAATAATATTACTAATAAATTGATAAAATAATAAATCTTTCCATAATTTAGGCGATAGATATTTGATGCAGTCTTTTTAGCCGATCGTGGGTGATGAAGCTCAAATTCTCAACCTCGGCGTTCTCGTAACGTGACACACCCCCCTTCTAAGACGACATTGGGGTATGATGCTTCTATGTCGTTAATTAACCTGCCGAGATAAAAAATCGGCTATCACGTTATCTTTCCCGTTTACGGACTGGAGAGTGAACTTCACACCTTGCAACATCATGGCCCAACGCATCACTCTTGAATTCGTGAATTTTGCCTTCTGCATATATACAAGCGGACGATGGTCGGTTTGTAGGATGAATTCCTTACCATATATATAATTATCAAATTTTTTTACGGCAAAAATTATGGCCAAACCTTCTTTCTCGATAGTACTCCATCTTCTTTCAGTTTCGGATAACCTCCTTCCAGCATAAGCCACCGGGAATATTCCATCTTCGTACTCTTGCAAGAGACAAGAGCCTATAGCTTCTTGCGACGCGTCAGTTTGTATAACGAATCCTTTACTCGCATCGGGTAGCCGTAAAACAGGGGAAGTTGTAAGCATGATCTTCAAGACTTCGAACGCCTTTTGATGGCTATCCTCCCACTTAACCTTTCTAGGGCTCCCTTTTTTGAGTAGATCAAATAATGGACACGCGATTGATGCATAATTTGGAACGAAGGCCTTATAATACCCGGTTAGGCCGAGAAAAGATCTTACCTCTGTTTTAGTCGTAGGTCTCATCGCATCACTAATTTTCTTCACGTTTTCCTTCTGTAAACCCTTATAACCGTAGCTCAACTTATGGCCAAGGAACTCTACGCTTCCTGATCCTATAACACATTTGGAGGGTTTTACCGTAAATCCGGCATCACCCAGTCGGGTAAACAAGACCTCCAACTCTCTAACGTGAGTTTTCCAGTCTTGGGTATGCACGATGATATCGTCAATATAACATTTTGTGAATTGCATATCCCCGATTACGTTCCTTAATACCCTTGTAAGTGTTGCACCGGCGTTAACTAAACCGAAGGGCATCCTAAGGAACTCGTAATGTCCTTCATGGACCACAAACGCTGTTTTCTGAATGTCTTCTTTATGAATCGGGATTTGCCAATACCCTTTCGAAAGATCGAACTTCGAAAAGAATTTATCCTTAGCAAAATGGAAGAACAAGTCCTCCACTGTGGTCGTTGGCTCCGGGTCAAAAATCGTTATATCATTCAACTTCCTATAATCGACGCATACCCGGTTTGACCCATCTTTTTTTTTTACCACAACGATGGGGAAAGCGTAAGGCGAGTCTGATTTCTGTATTATGCCTAAATCCAACATATCTTGAATTTCCGTCTTGATTTGCGGTCTAACCGAATAAGGTAAGGCATACGGTTTAGATTTTATAGGATCGCTGCTAGTGAGTATGATTCTATGTTTGGAATTCCTACAACACCCTGGTTTATCGGTGAATATGTTTGTAAAGCGGCGCAGCATCACTTTCACCTCTTCCTTTTCTTGCTCCGAAAGATTCTTATCTATGATGACTTCACTGGCTTCCTCGCTAATTCGCCCCCCCATAATTCCACCCGGGAGATCGAAAGAATCCTCATCGTCGTCCTCCAGTATTCCAACAGCGGCCAGTGTTGAATCCGCGTTCTCAGGATTTGCCTCTTCGATTCTTTCCACATATTTTTTTAGCAGGTTAATGTGGTAAATTTTTACCTTCTCCTTACATTTTATCTTATAATTACAGCCACCAATTGCTTCTACGACAGCGTATGGTCCCTTCCACCTCATCAACAGCTTATTATAAGAGGTCGGCAACAGCACTAAAACTTTATCCCCTGGCAATAAGTTTCTGCATCTTACTCCCTTATCATAATGATGTTTATATCTGTCGCGAGACCTCTCCAAATTTTCCTTGGCTATCTTCAGAGTTTCCTCTAATCTCTTTCTTAACTTGAATACGTATTGATAGGTATTTTCCACACCGTGATCTACTTCTTCCAGCCACAATTCCTTTAAAATTTTCATCGGTCCGCGTACAGTCCTACCGTAAAGGAGTTCGAATGGCGCGAAACCTGTACTTGCTTGCGGTGCCTCCCTATAGGCGAACAATAGAGGATTAATATATTTTGGCCATTGTCGCGGCTGTTCGTCACACAATCTTCTCAACATTGTTTTTAGCACGCCATTGAAATTTTCGGAAAGTCCGTTTGCCATTGGATGATAGGGGGAAGTATGTATCTGCTTAATCTTTAGTATTTTCGAGACCTCTTTCATTAATCCGGATACGAACTGAGTTCCAAGGTCCGATAATACCTCTTCTGGTATACCAAGGCGACTATAGATATCGACTAAAGCACCAGCCACAGTCCTGGAATCTATATTTTTGAGGGGAATTGCTTCGGGGTATCGTGTCCCGTAGTCAACGAGCGTCAATATAAATTTATGGCCTTCTTGTGAAGGGGGATTTATAGGCCCGACCAAATCGATGGCCACCCTCTTAAAGGGTTCATTGATTATAGGTACCTTAGTTAATGGTGCGCCCGCCATTCTTATATTCCTCGAGGTTTTTTGGCATATATCACATGAACGGCAGTACCTAGTGACATCATCGTAAAGCCTCGGCCAATAAAAACACGTCCTTATCCTATCATAGGTCTTTTTGATGCCAAGGTGTCCCGCTAAAGGCGCGTCATGGGCCAATTCCATTAGGGAATTCCTTATCTTATGCGGTACTACGACCTTTTCCTCTTGAATACCGTTACGGACTTCACACTTATATAATATACCCCTCTCTATTTTATACCTTCTATCACCGACTGAGATTAAGTGGCGTATTCTCCCAAGTGTTTCGTCGGACCTTTGTAGGTCTGATAGTTCATTCCTCTTAATCTCCAACCCTTGTTCCGTAGATAACCTCATTTTAAAAGGATGTAAGGCGGAGTCATTCCTTCTACAAGCATCTGGATTTGATTCATCAGTGCTTGAACCAAGTAAACTACTTCCGATGGGTTCGTTTTGTCGATTCACCTCGTTTAAGGCGCAGGCGGGCTTTACCGACTCGTCATTGTTACAGATAACAGGGTCGTCTCCCTGGATACTCCTGACACTGGTTATCTCATTTCCATAATCATTGCTAGTAGCATCTTTAGAGAGTCCACCGCTACTTTTGTTTCAACGTCGATGACTTCGGGTCCGAGGGTACCTTCGATGTTTCCAATCGTTAGATCATACAGTGCGTCATCCAAACAGAGTGCTTCTACCTCTCCTGTATAAAATGGCGTCTCGATAAAAATATGCGCTTCCGGTGCTATCCTTAAAGTATTGTCGATCAGTAACATTTTCTTGAAGTTCCCTGTAAGTTGTTCTTCATTGACGAAGTTACGTTTAACAATTACGCCGCTACATCCCGTGTCCCTTAAAACGTTGACGCGCTGACCGTTTACCTTTCCATATGTAACGGGCATTCGGTTTTCGTCTTTTGACATTTGTCGACACGACAGGGATATTACAGGTATAGATTTACCTTCCACACTGATTTTGCCATCATGGATGAAATTGCGTACGTCGTCGATCTCTTCGTTGATTAAACAGCAAGAAGCGGTAACGTTATCCTGGGGGCGGGTAATAATCTGTGTCGCAGCGTTTTTAATTTCGTTGTGGCCCTGACGTCTCGAATTCCATGTTTTGTTATCGTGATTATAATTCCTGCCATACTTTTGTTTGAAATTACCGTTTCCGTCTCTGGATGAATAACAGGTCTTATGGTCATGACCCCTCTTTCCACAATTTCCGCAGGTTTTGGAATTAATCTGTTGGCCCTTATATTGATTTATACCTCTTTTATCCTTGTCGTTAAGAGGGGGCAGAAATGGTATACTAGTGTCGATCTTTTTGAGACTCAATTTTCTACCTCTTGCCTGGAGATATTTATCAGCGCGAGATGCCAGTGACTCTATATCAGAGAGTCCAGTTTCCCTAAGATAGACCGATAAATCTTTGGGGCAAGATATTAGAAATTGATCGGAGGTGACTAGGTTCACTACTCCTTCATAATTTGCGTCAAAAGACGACAGTTGAATCCATTTTGTTAAATAGGATTTGATTCTATTCAAAAACTGAAGAGGAGTTTCTTCTCCCTGCGGTTTTGCGTCCCTAAATTTAGTTCGATAACCCTCCTCCGTATAATTATATTGAGTCAATAGTGCTTGCTTGAGGTTAGCAAAGTTGGTCGTATCTTCGGATGGGAGTTTACTAAATACGGACAGAGCGCGTCCAGTAAGGAGTGCACTTAAATATAATGACCACAAGCCGGCATCCCATCTAGAGGCTGTAGCATAATTCTCAAACCTTTGAATATAGGCATCCATTTCGTCGGTGGCCTCGTTAAATGGTGCTAGATTAGGTACTTTAGCGTTGAGATGACCGTTGCCACCGTTGTTTACAACGGGTGGTTGTAATTGCGCTTGAAGTCTGATACGTTCCAGTTCATGACTTCTTATACGCTCGGCTTCTGCTCTATTACGTTCATCCTCGTCTTTTTTTGCTTGAATCTCTTTTTCCCTAAGGACAGCTTTACGTTCGTCCTCTTCTTTCTTAGCTTGAATCTCTTCTTTCTTAGCTTGAATCTCTTCTTTCTTAAGGACAGCTTTGCGTTCGGCTTCTTCGGCGGAAGCACGTTGACTTTCTTTGATGAACTCTAAAGCTTCTTTGTTCTTAAGACCAAGATCCTTGGCTATTTGGGCTATCGCTTGTAGGTCCATCGTGCAGAATAGTTATACAAAGAGTCAGGAGAAAATAGAACTTTTCGGACAGGCCAACCAATTTGTCAAGAAGGGCCGATTGCTTCTTGCGGGTTCTTGTAAATAAAGATCTAACTCTGTTGTCTAGGGGAATAATAATCTCACTGTTTAGTAAGATAAAGATCTTTTCCTAATAAGTTCTAACGATTCAATTTTGAAGAAAGTATTACAAGGTTGAACGAAGTGAGCTAATGACGAAAAGATAAAGTACTCCTATATAATATTTTAATAGATATTTATAGCACGAGTGATTAGGCAAAAAGCCCAATACATAATTTAACATTATATATATATATCTGGACGGTATCCAGATTACCAAATAAAATTATAATATTTTTGCATACAAAACTAATGTTAAGTTTATAAATAATTTTTAGCGCAGAATTCGTAATACTTGATCAAAATTAATATATAGAGTTCTAACATTAATATCCTTGTTGAAAAATAATAATAATGCTAATAAATTGATAAGAGTTCCAACATTGATATCCTTATTGAATAATAATAATATTACTAATAAATTGATAAAATAATAAATCTTTCCATAATTTAGGCGATAGATATTTGATGCAGTCTTTTTAGCCGATCGTGGGTGATGAAGCTCAAATTCTCGACCTCGGCGTTCTCGTAACGTGACACACCCCCCTTCTAAGAAGACATTGGGGTATAGAACCAATCGTCTTGGCACTTCTATGTCGTTGAACGACCCATTGAAGCCAACTATCACGTTACCATCTTCATTCTCGAACTGGAGAATAAGCTTCATACTACACATCATTATTCTGGAATTCGTATATATTATATATATTTCTTACTTGCTTAGAAGCCGCCCCGCTTCCCTCCTACGGGAAGCGGGTGATCCGGAGATATTGTGACCACAGCAGGCCGAGTCCAGAGATCCGTCAGATCAAGACTGTCGAAGTTACGTCTGATGCCCGTTAGGTCCGAGCAGTTTAGAAAGAGATGTTTTGTGTCGTCATTTGTCAGTGGGGAGGGGCATCTTTGACTGTGGGGGAGGAAGCGTTGTGAAGATTCTAAATTTATATTCCTGAAGGGAAGGGATGGTGCCCAGAGCAGAGACGGGACAGCATTCCTGAAGGGAAGGGTGGTATCTTGTGGAGATATTTCTGGGGGAAGCGCCTGGAGTATGATGTTGATTGGGTATTGGGAGATCTCTTTTTGTGTTAATTGAGTGTGAACGTGTTTAATAATGGGAGTTTCTGGGGGCTGGAGGGGGGGGAGTGTGCTGTAAATGCTAGAATAGTACATGGCCGGTAGAACGTTTTCCCTTCTTGGTGCAGGGGGCTGTTGTAATGTTTGTGTAAGGGTTGGTCTGTTGAAAGTGATTTGCTGTAAAACTGGCAGCCTATCATGTCAAGATGGGCCTTTATAGATAGAATTTTTGTGTCGGTTTGTAAGTGATGGATAAGTGTGGAAGGGAGGCAGCCTGTTATTATTCTAAGAGCTTTGTTTTGAATGACTTCCAGTTTTTGATTGTTAGATTGTGATATCGTGGGGGCCCAAGCGTGCGTTGCATAGTTTAAGATTGGATGGGTGTGTTGTCTATATACCATTAAGTGGAACTCTTTGTGTTGGCCAAAAGTTGTTTGCTCATTTTTACTCTTCCATTCATAACTTTTAAGGGGAGTGGGTAATGACTCCATGATTATAATGCTTTTCAGTCTGCTACGAGCAGTCGAAGTGTGCGGGAGGGCATCTTCGTAACTCCTAAGGTTTTTTAGTAAATTGGATTTTGGGGTCGTTTGGACCCCATGATACCATTAGTGTGTGATGTAAAAATTGGGAGATGTTATCGAGTATGAAAGTTGCCAGTTATTTTCCATGATATACTAATATATATATATATATATATATTATATATATATATATAATATATATATATATATATATATATAATATATATATATATATATATATATATTATCTATAATATATATATATATATTATATATATTATATATATTATATATATATATTATATAATATATATATATATATATATAATATATATATATATATAGTATATATTATATAGTATATATATATATAATATATATTAATAATATAAATTGGACAAGCCTTATGGTGCTGATGGGTTCCATATTGATAGGAATTCGGGCTTTGTGAGATGTGGCATCGCTTCTACGGTAATACTTATAACTAACAGGATACCGCGATTGGATGCCGCTGGAAATATGGAAAACTGGAAAATTGAAACAACTTAGAAAATTGGAAAATTTGGAAAACTGGAAACCGGAAAATCCTGAAAAAAAAAACGATTTTTTCTCTGTAACACAAATATATATATATATATTATATATATATATATATATATATATATATATTATATATATATATATATATATATATATATATATATATATTATAATATATAATATATATATATAATATATAATATATATATATCATATATATATATAATATATATATATATATATATATGCAACCGTCCGATGGTGCCTCCGCCGCCGCCTTCTCGAAATCGGGTTTCACCCGCAATGGCCCAAAGTGTGAGGGGCTGAGCCCAAAACCTGGAAATGATTGTAGATGGCTGAATGCCGTAACTCGTCGCAGACGAGGTTACGTGTTCCCATCGCACCACCACGGAGAAGGTGCTGGCTCCTAAAAATTTTAAATAATGGTAGAAGGATAAAATTTGGAGAGTGCATAGAGGAGGATGGAGAAAGGAGTAGAGGAGAATGATGGAATAAGAATGATGGTGTTTGGAACCCCCGGAGGAGGGTCCCCAACTGAAATAAAAGGAAGGGCCCGGAGTGCATAAGAGAATGGGAGAATGAAGAAAGGAGGAACGAAGGAAAAAGAATGAGGCAAGGATGAAGAATAAGGAGAGTATAGTTATTATCCGACAGTGCGGTGCTGGGCTCCGTGTGGTGCCGGAGTTAATTTAATAGTGGTGTCCCTTATATATGTTTATATATGTTCATCTCCAAAAGGAAATTTCTTTTGTAAGTTTGAAAAACGATATTTCGATATTCCCTCAAAAACTCAAATAGTCCAAAACTAGGTTGCCGAACGCACCAGGTGCATTGTGGTGCGGTGTGGTGCGTGGTGCGCTCACTTTGGTGTGGTTACGGTGCGCCACACAAATTCAGGGTATCGGTTTGGTGCAATTTTTAAAATATAGAGGTGCGGTGCGGTGCGCATTGAAACATAAGAGGTGCGGTGCCACAAAGATTGCTTTGGGTGTTGTGCGGTGCGTGTGCGCTTGACCCTGGTGCTCGTGCGGTGGGCGGTTGCGCCATATTTCCGTGCTCCAGCGACACTACCCAACACTAGTTCCTTAAAGACTCTTCGCAACAGAGGAGGAATAAATGAGGGCCTAAATCATTAAGACATGTAGAAACGATAATTGTTATCGAGTTTAATCACAACAAATGTATCGGCTAAGACTTGCCGCGAGATGGTGCTGGGAACTTCAAACTTTTCAGCAAAGAGAGCCAACCTTTAACTAAAAGAGGAAATTTTTATTTTTCAAAAATGTCAAGAATTTTTATTTTTTTATTTTTTTTCCTATATTTGTCTCTTTTTTTATTTCTCATTGTCTTTTTTTTTTTTTTTTTTTTTTTTTTTTTTCTATTGTTATCATTATTTGTCATTTAAGAAGACATGCTGTTTGTAAAATTTGTTAAAAATTAATTATTCCGTAGATTTTATTGCATATTTTTCCCCTTGGGGTGAATTTGACCCCATGTTACTAAGTACGTTTCGAAAAACGCATGTCCCCATTCTAGGGTTAATGAGAGGGAGTCTGTTGTTTGATAGGAATTCTGTAAGATGGTTGTTTTTTTTTTTTTTGTTTTTTGGGACTTTCCCCCCCCCCTTTTAATTTTTGTAGGTGTGATTAATTGTGATAGAGGAATTTTTTGAGGAGGGCAGTCTTCTGTTTGCTGCACAGCCATTTGCTCCAATTTGGCTTTTATATATATTATATATATATATATATATATATATATATATATATATATATATATATATATATATATAATAATATATATATATTTTATCTATTTATTATAGTAAATTTATATCTATAATAATTAACATAGTTACTTTGGTAAAAGCGATATTTTTGGTCCCTTGCTTGATAGTAAATATCCCTACCGTTTAGGGAATCTTAGCGAGCTCGCACCCTCTGAAACTTGATACCCCCTCTTTTGATGACGTAACCTCGTCGTTGACTAAGTTACGTATCCCTGACTCTTCTGTAGGGGTCTGCAGCCCCCTTAGTTTTTATAGCAACGGGCTTTCCTGGTCTCTAAGCAACGGGGTCTTAGAAACCTCATATCAAAATGGGACTTTATATTAGGGTTTAATTCAAGGGGTGAGGGGGTGACCTGGGGGGAATTTCCCCCCGGTAATCAAAATATCCCCCCCGAAGATTTCCCAATTTTGTTATAATATATATATATATATAAATATAATATATAATATATATATAAATATATATATATATATATATATATTATATATATATTATATATATAGTATATAAATAAATAATTATACATAATAATAATAATAATAATAATAATAATAATAATAATAATAGATGTACAAAGCCCAACTCCACGTCCTCGTCGTGTACCCTGGACTCGTCTAACGGAGCTCTGGCTAGGGTAGGACAGGCCCAGCAAGCCGCTACCCGAAATCCCACTTGCTCAAGAACCCAATGTGATGCCTCGGAACAGGACTGATCCAAGGTTGATGAACCGGCGAGAAATTGAACTAAGAAATAAGGATTTGTACTATAGGATTTGCACAATTAACGTGAGTACGTTGAGAGGTAAGGAGGAGGAGATTGTAGACTTAATGAAGGAGAGAAGAGTGGACGTGATGGGAATGTGTGAAACGAGATACGAAGGAGAGGGTACTAGGAGAATACATGAAGACTATGTACTGATATATAAGGGATTGCAAGAAGAAAAAAGACACGGTGTGGCGATCTTAGTGAAACCGGATATCTACAAGAATATAACAGAAACGATATTGATAAATGAAAGATTGATGGCTCTTACGATGAAGGTCAGAGGAGAGAGATTAAGTATAATTCAAACATACGCCCCACATAGGGGAAGACCAAGGGAGGAAAAGGAGAGATTTAGAGAAGAACTTCAACTACTGTACGATAGGATCAGAGGAGAGACAAAGATCATAATTGGAGACCTGAATGCACATATTGGAACTAGAAGAGAAGGAGAGGAGAGAGTCATGGGGGCTTTCGGAGTGGGAGACAGGAACGAAGAGGGGGAACTGATGATAGATTTTGCAGTGAGAAACGGACTAACTTTCATGAACACATGCTTCCAACATGAAGAAAGTAAAAAGTGGACCTGGTACAGATGGAGTGTGGATTTAGAAAGATACGTAGAAAAATCAATGATAGATTTTGTTTTGACCAATAAAAAGAATATATTTATGGACATGAAGAGCCTACCGAACGTATCCTTGGATTCGGACCACAGGATGGTAATTGGGATACTGAGATGGAGAGAGAGAGATAAGCCGAGGAAATTAATTAAGAAGAGATATTTGCTGGAGGAACTGAAGGACCAGGCAACAAAGGAGAAATTTGATGAGACTATAAAAAGGAGAAAGACGCAAGTGGGAAATATGAGAGAAACAATAGATGAAAAATGGAATAAATTTAAGGAAAGTATGATGGGAACAGCAAAAGAGGTCCTGGGAGAAAAGAGAATAAGTAGAGGGAGGAGGAAAAAGACAGCATGGTGGAACGATGAAGTGAAGGCTGCCATAACTGATAAGAATAGGGCATACAGGAAATGGATGAAAGTAAAAACTGAAGAAAATAGATTGGATTATGTTGAAGCCAGAAACATTGCAGAAAGGATAAAAAGAAGGAGTATGAAGCAATCATGGGTAGAAATAGGCTCGGATCTGAAGGAGAACATGAAGGGAACAAGAAAATTAATCTATGGATTGGCTAAAAGTATGAGAACCTCGAAAGAACCTGAAACGCACGTAATAATGAATAAGGAGGGAGAAACGTTGGTAGAGGAGGAGGAGGTGCTGGAAAGATGGAGAGAATACTTTGAGGAATTGTTGAGATTTGATGTTGAGGAGGTGCAGATGGAGAGGGAACGAGAGGTGGTGGAGGAAGGAGAAAGGACAGAGGGGATATTGCTGGAGGAAATAAGAGAGGCAATTAAAACGCTAAGAAATGGAAAAAGCCCAGGAACCGATGGACTGAATGCTGAATTATACAAGACTGGAGAAGGAGTGGAAGTATGGCTACTAGAACAACTGAATGAGGCATGGACAAAGAGAAAATACCTGACGAATGGAGCAGAGTGGTGGTGTACCCTATATATAAGAAAGGAGATAAAAGAATTTGTAATAACTACAGAGGAATAGCTTTGCTGAATGTTGCTAGCAAAATATACGAGAGAATATTGGAAAGGAGACTGAGAATCAAAGTTGAAGATAAACTAGGAAGTTGGCAGTATGGCTTCAGAGCGGGAAAAAGTACAATGGATCCAATCTTCTACATGAAAATGATGATAGAAAAAACAATAGAATGGAATAAAGGAGCAGATGTGGCGTTTGTAGACTTTGAGAAGGCCTTTGATAGGATTGATAGGGAAAAGCTATGGCGAGCACTGGACGAACAAGAGTATGAAATACCACAAAAATTAAAAAGAGCAATAAAAAGTACATACTGCAGTACAAGAAATAAGATAAGGGGAGAAGTAAGAGAAGAAGGATGGTTTGAGGTGAGTTCGGGAGTGAGACAGGGCAGTGTGCTCTCGCCCCTGCTATTCATAATATACATGGATTACGGACTGAAGAGAATATGTAGACAGGTAGACAATGAACACACACTGCTATACGCAGATGATGCAGCATTGATAGCAGGCGAGGGAGCGGACCTGCAGGAAATGTTGAACAGATGGGATGCCCAAATGGGAGAAATCGGTATGAAGATGAACACGGAGAAGACGGAGGTAATGAGAATAGCTAGAGAAAGAACAGAACTGAACATCAATATAGAAGGAAGAGGACTACAGCAGGTGGATAAATTCAAATACTTGGGAGTGATGATGGAAGGGAAAGGAGGTCAGGGAGGAGAGATAGGCGAGAGAATAAAGAAGTTCTCTCAGGTAGGAGCATTTAACCAAATATTTAAATAAATGGTTATCAGAAAAGAAGTGAAAATGTGGTGAAAAAAAACAATCAGATAACATTACTAGTGTACGGATCGAAATGCTGGGCACTGAACACAACACAAATGAGAAGAGTGGAGGCGGCGGAGATGAGGGTGCTGAGATTGATTGAAGGAGTTACCCTGAGAGATAGGCGGAGAAGTGAGGAAATACGGAGAGAGCTGAGAATTGGATCAATAACTAAACATATACAACAGAATCAACTGAGATGGTATGGACACCTCAAGAGAATGGAAGAGGGAACTGGACCAAGAAAGATGCTGGAATGGACGCCAGTGGGCCGTAGACCTGCGGGCAGACCGAAGAAAAGATGGAAGGATGCGGTGGAAGATGCGATGAACGTCAGAGGAGTGTCTATGGTGGATGTGGAAGAGAGAAGAATGTACGAAGATAGAAACCACTGGAGGAGGTTCTGCAGAGGCGACACCTGACAGGTCAATACAGATCTACCAGAGGGGATGGTGAATAAGGTGAATAAGTGAATATATATATATATATATATATATATATATATATATATATATATATATATATATATAATATAAATTATATATATTTTTATGTTTTTATATTATATATATATATATATATATATATATATATATATATATATTAAAAACTTTGTACGGCTACGCAGCGTGCACATTCTTTTTAAATTTGTATATTTCTTGTACAAGTGCAATTTTTGAATGCAAAAAGCTATAGCTTAACTTAGTTCTCTTACAATCGTGTGTGAATAGTAATGTGTTAAACATAAAATAAATACTTATTGACATCGTATGGGTTTGTGCTCTCCGTTTTCTTTCTATTAGAAGTTTATCTTATATTGTGTGTGTATGTGCGTGTAAGCTTATGTGAAATATGTATTGCTAAAAGTGCTGTAACTTTATAAGCTAGATATGTACATTGGATAAATTAGCAAGACAGCAGAAATTGCATGAATTTTTCAATAAGAAAAGATGTACTGAAGAGTCGGCACAAAGTATATTTATAGCAATCGGTCATAATAATGAAAAAAAATTGCAAGTTATGGTAAGTGAATCTATAGTTCCTGCCTCAAAATCGCACGAAATTAAATATCAAAAGCAGTGGGACACTAAATACAAGTGGTTCTACTTTGATCGCACTAAGGGTAGTGCATTTTGTAAACTGTGTGAAGTGCATTTAAAAAATGCCATAGAAGTGCTCCAAAAAACAGATGGAGTTTTTATATCAGTGCTTTTTAATAATTTTAGAAAAGCTGCTGGATGTTCAGGAAACTGGAAAAATGTTAAAATTCAGATAAGCACTGTAAGGCTATTTCAATGGAAAATACAGGATTACAGGGCTTAAGGGCTCCTGTCCAAACACTATTGATTCAACAGTGAAAGTGAGAAAAATGTTAACAGAGAAAATATTTCAACGTTAGCTAGCAGCTTATATTTTTTACCTAAAGAAGAAATATCTCATACCACCAAATATGAAGCATTAGTTCGCGGGATTTTAGTAAAAAAACAACAAACCTCTTGAGGACTGGATTAAAAGTTTAAAACCCAAAGTGAGAGATCGACATACATTAGTTATTTAACCGTTTCCGGGTTATTGCTTTCTATTGGAGGCGATGAAGAAGAGCCAATAGACGAATTTATTGATAAGTGGTCAGCAACTATGCTTCCAAAAAGGCAAGACGCATTCGTCTTGTTTAAAATGTGAGTAATAATTTCAATATATATTATATATATATAATATTATATACTAAATAAGTATATACTATATATATATATATAAATATAGTATATAGATAATATAATATATATAAGTATTATATAAATAGTATATAATATAATATATATTATATATATATATATATATATCTATAGATACTATATAAAAATAATATATATATAATAGATATAGTATATATAATAATATATATATATATATAATATATATATATATATATATATATAATAATATAATATATATAATATATATATATATAATATATTATATAATATATATATATATGTATAACTATATATATATTATATATATATATTATATAGGACTGTTATGTTTAAGACTCCGTCATTTGATTATTTTTTTTTTTTTTTTAAAATATTTCTATGTAAAGATCCTAACAATCAACTTAAGTGGTGACGGACATGATTCCAAAAAATAAGGACGTATGTTTACGACTGTTTCCGTTCAGTTTTTACTTTACTTATTTTTTTTTTTTAACCTAAAGGAATAACCAAGGTAAACCTCAAAGGATGGCAACATCGGGGTCCTCGGCCTTCCCCGGGGAACGACAGGGTAGGGACTGATTTCCCCCCCCTTTTGGGGAGGTCCTCCGGAACCCGTGCCGCTCTTCTCTTGGTATTTGAGTGTCGCGGGGGTTGCTGCCGCGCCCTCCCTACGGTTATGGAAAAACTCCTCCCCTGTCCCCGCGTTCGGCTCGAGCCCTAAATTTATTATTATGTTATTTATTTTTACGCATTTTGTAATAAGGCTTTGTTAAAAGCTATTATACGCTGATTCAAATATGTAAGGTTTTTCTGTAAGTGTCGTACTTTTCAGGATGATTTCATTTTTTGAAAATTTTTTCTTGATTGCATATTTAAATTTGTTAAAAAATTTTTAAAATAGTCTTCAAACTTTGAACTCATGTCCGTCATCCAGCTAAATTCATTGTTAAGTTCATATACTAGCATTTGTTAAAAAACAAAGAAAAAAAAAACTGTACGGAGTCGTAAAAAATTTAACCACCCTTATATATATATTATATATTATATATATATTATATAGTATATATATATATATATTATATATATAATAATTATATATATATATATTTATATATAATATATATATATATATATATATATTATATTATATATATATGGTCGCCTCTCGAAAGGATTATCAATGTAACAAAAAGAATGACACTATCAAGAAAAGTAAATAACATTTTGATTTCAGCAAGAATTTCATCGATGAAACTTAAAAAAAAAAATATTTTATTGTAATATTTATTAATAACACCTTAGATATTAGTATAATCTTAGGGCTGGCAGCGTACGCTCTCTTAACCATCCATTTCTGCAGTAGTAGTACGAAAGCAAGTGGTTTCAAATATTGTTTTTTTACTATACTCTGGAGAAAATGTTAATTTTTCTTTTTATTTCCTTTTTAGGGGTTCGAACCGACGGAGGGACAGAGGGGGACAAAGTCCCCGTCGTCCCTGGTAGGCCGAGAAACCCCGACTCTTTCCATCTTTCTGGTTTACCCTTGGGATATCTTTTAGTTAAAAAAAGAATCGACTTTGCAACTTGAACGTTCACTCGTAGCGATGAGCTCCTTCGTTCTTCTCATCTCAAAAACTGATCATTATCATACAGATTTTTCAACAAAACACTTTTAATTTTTCAAAGCGTTATTTTTATTTTTATTTCATGTATAAAAAGTCTCCTGATTAATAAAACATTTTTTTATTTCCTGTAGCTGTTATAGTTTTTTTTTTTGTTTACATTGGGAGCATTCCTGATTTAAACTATATATATACTATATATTATATATATATTATATAGTATATATATAGTATATATATTATATTATATATATATATATATAGGGTTTATATTAAGTGTACTATATATATATATATATCATATAAATTATATATATATATATATATATTATATATATATATATAATATATAATATTATATATAATATATATATATATGGTATATATAGATTATTATAATATATTATATATACTATAATATATTATATAATATATAATATAATATATATATATCTATTATAATATATATATATATATATATATATATAATATATATATATATTATATTATCATATTATATAATATATATATTATCCACTCCCATTTGAATACATTGTAGTTTAGATCTATACATCTTATTCCAAGATCATAGTTTCACAACTATGCATTAACACAGGTAAAACATACATACGAATCATGTAAGTCTTAGGCGTATCAAGACTTAGTTTCTTACATCCGACAAGGATTTAATTGCACCAGCCACCCTTTCCTACATTCACAACTTTCATACTACACTCTGCATCATCCGTTCTCTTTTTCATCCAAATATATCCTAAATATATTTAAAACTCAGACACTTGTTTCAGTTGCTCACCATCCAACATAACTTCACACCGAGGACTGTCCCTCACTCACAACCATA
Organism: Trachelipus rathkii; assembly: GCA_015478945.1. Taxonomy (NCBI): domain Eukaryota; kingdom Metazoa; phylum Arthropoda; class Malacostraca; order Isopoda; family Trachelipodidae; genus Trachelipus; species Trachelipus rathkii. Next base: position 17,999 of record JABUQX010130380.1, read on the forward strand.
ACCTTACTCTTATCTACGTTTCTTTCAAACCCCTCCTTGTTAGCACACTCGCTTGCAAAACCTTACTCTTATCTACGTTTACTTTCAAACCCTTCCTTTTACACACCTAGCCAAATCCCTCTACTAATCCTCTCTAAACTGCTCTTCAGATTCGCCACAGTCAAAACCAATCATCGCGCATATATATAATATATACTATTATATATATAGTCATATATATATATATATATATATATTATATATATATATATATATATATATATATTATATATAGCTATGATATATATATATAATATAATATATATACGTATACTATACTATATATATATATATAGTATATATTATATTATTATACTATAATATATATATATTATAATACTATAGATATATATATATATATTATATATAGTATATATATATATATATATATATATATTATATATAGTATATATATATATATATATATGATTTATAATATGTATGGGAGCGGCTTTACGGGGGAAGCACAGGAGGCCGGGCTCCGCCTCCTCTAAAAAAAAATAAAAGCAATAAGAAATAAATAATTCAATTTACTATTTATTACTATTGAAAATAATGTTTACAATGTTATATCAAGAACGCCTAATTTTACATTAAAGATCATTTATCTCTTGCGAACATTATGTTTCTATAAGGATCATTGACCTGGACGGAATTTTGATTTTGTGCTCCCAAGAAAGCATAATTATAATGCTTCAAAACACTGGTTGTCATGGCACGTAAAGAAACCTTATTCTTATTTTGTCTATTTTGAGGATTTTTTCCACCAAGCCTCCTCTCGAAATTTGCAAGAAATCCCAATTTTTTTAAAAACTTAAATAAAAAAAATATTTAATATATATATATATATATAGTATATATATATATATGTAATTTATATATAAAATATTTAAGATAGATATGTATTAGATAAAATACATTCTTTAGAATGGTTAGAGGATTTTCAAATTATCTCTCTTCCTAATATTGAGAGAGAGAGAGAGAGAACGAGAGAGAGAGAGAGAGAGACGAGAGAAGGAGAGAGAGAGAGGAGAGAGAGAGGAGAGAGCAGAGAGAGAGAGAGAGAGAGAGAGAGAGAGAGAGAGAGAGTTATAACTAAATTAAGGGCATTTTGTTAAATAATTTAGTTGTATTTTTGACATTCTTTAATAAGTAAACCTTTTTCTGTGAACTTAGCATTCTTTCAAATGGAGAAGGAGGCAAGCAAAGAAAAACCTTTATTTTTTCGAATATAAGATATGACACCACGATATGACTATTTGACGGCGTAACGTGCTATTCCTTAGTTCAATCACATTAATTAAAGTAACTCAATTTAAATCTTGTAAAAAATATGTTACACTACCTTTAATACACAGGATAGATCAATAAACTCATTTTCGCTCGAAATGCAGAACACGCGGGGCCTTGGAGGCAAAGTTTCTTCTTTAAGGGACTTCTACGGAGGCAAGGTGCTAAGATTATCAGTTATCAAACTTCAGCTAAAAAAATGAAAAACCACAATAATTAACTTAGACATCAGAGTTGTCATTAATGGTCATTTATTTAATTTATGTATTTAATATATAATATTGAACAAAATAATTATTATAAGTATTTAAGGGTGCTTGCAAATAAATCTCTTGTTAGCAAATATAATTGGTTTTGATGGGTAAGTTAGTTTTTCTTTCAAAAATCATATAATTAATAAATAAATAATGAATTATTTTTATCCGAAAATGTGCATTAAGAACAAGTTAATGTTTTTTTAATTTTTTTTCTTAAATTAAACGAGTGTTCTATTAGATTCTTAGACAGGAAAAAAAACAACTTGTAAAAAAATTAAATTTCACGAAATATGTAAAGTGTATAACGTCTTGAAATTTGCTCTCTGCATTTTGGAGAGGTACGAGGCGAATTTAATAATTGATTAAAAATAGGGTAATTCAATGGCGATGATGCTTACCACTTTTTTTGTTTAAATTTTCATAATCTTTCATTAACAGTAATGTAATCTTTCAGATGACCTATTTTCACAAAAAAAAAAAGAGAATTTCAATCATAACTGCAAAATTTGAAGAATATCGTTCATTCTATAAATAACTCGTGCTCAGCACGAGTACACGAGTGTAGGAGTCGCTCTGATATATCATATAAATATAATATAGTATAATAGCTTATATATATATATAATATATATATATGATATATAATGTATATAATATATATATATACGTATATATATATATATAATATATATATATATATATATAATATATATACTATGTATATTGACGTGCCTCCCCATGTTTCCGGTTCACGAGCCGCCACTGATATATATTTATATATATATTATATAGTATATTATATATATATTATATTATATATATTATATATAGTATATATTATATATATAAATATATTATAATATTTATACTATATATATATATATATATATATATATATATATTAAATATACTTATATATATATAATATAGTATATATCATATATATATTATATATATACTTATATTATATATATATATTATAGTATTTATATATATATATATATATATAATAATTCAGTGATGCTGCAGATGTCATTTTTTCGGATGGCGGGATGCGGATGTTGCATTTTAACATTCCGCGGATGCGGATGGATGTTTAAATATATATACTCTATATATATATACTATATATATAGTATTATATATATAATATATATAAATATTATATCATATATATATTAAGTATAATATAATATATATATAATATATAGTAATGTATATAATAATATAATATATGAGTATATATTCGAGTTCTTAGCCACAATCTATTAGTAGTAATTGTTACCATGGCGTGCGGGACGGGGCCACTCCAACTCAATGGACCCAATCGAACCCTTTCCCGTAGACGTCCGACCTTAAATGATCATAGAAGATTTTACCATGGATTATAGAACTGGTTCGGCGACTAGGTATGTGGAAATCTCAAATATGGGAAGGTTGGGTGCTTGATGAGACATCGAATTTTTTCTGCCTTTTCTGCTTTTCTGCCTTTCTGCTGAGAGATCTGGTGTTTCTTTATCATATCATGTAGCCCGCATTGCGTAAATACTCTCTGCACTTGGAAACCAGTTGGAGGAGCAGGCCAGGTATTTACCCTTGCAATTACTTAATGCGTGTGGTAAACATTTTGCTTTTGCCTTAATTAACCACTCCACATACTGGATAGGATCGTCGATTTGATTGTATCTAGTCCGTTTTTCTAGGTGATAGTTTGTTCAATCATTTGCAACTGCATCTTTTTGATAAGCGTGTGGTTCTCCATCACACTTGGACTGTAAGAAATGCGTTGCTTCACAGATGAGAATCTTGTATTATTGATTTAACTTGTAGAAGAATGTTGGTTTTCTGTTAATATTTCATTTTTTTTTTTTTAATGGGATGGCTAATTAATAGACCTGTTCGATTGAAGTGTTTCCTTGCAGTTTTTACTCAAACCGGTGGGTAAACATTTTGATCAAACTTCCACCAACATGATTTGGATCCATGCATTTGAATCTAATTCGCTTCTGGTGATTAGTTTTCAATTCATATTGCACTACATCTTTTGTAATGCGTGTGTTTCTTCATTACTACTGGACTTGTAGAAATTCTTCATCCACTGAATCTGTTATTGATTTACTGGTAGAAGGTGTTGGTTCTTAGATTTGTTTTTTTTCTTTTAATGGGGCGAATTAATAGACACTGTTCGGATTGAAGTTTTTCAAACTGCAACACAAAGGAACATCTAACTTGGTTCTAATATCGTTAGAAAAAAACTTGCTTTATAGCGGGAATCTAAGTAAGCTGCAAATAGTATGAAAGGTCATTAATTTTCAACAGAACCAAAGCGTTTTTTCTAAACTTCTAGTTTAATGCATCTTTCATACATTTCAAAACCATCAGCATTTCATTTGAAGATGGTTCAAATTGCTTTCCCTAGCGTTAGATTAATGATATTACATAGAGAGAACAGAAGCTGTAGATGGCGCGACTTTTTTTGTTAGTTTCTTCAAATGGTTTTTCAATAGAGCTTAATATGCAGTGTGATATGATGTATTTCCTAAATTAAATAAGATTTAAATACTTTAAGGTATACCGAACTATGACCGTACGAAGCAAGATTCTTTGAGCAAATCTTCTTTCCAGTCATAGTATGTGAATATTCCAGTGAGTGGAATGTCTTGATAACATAGGATATGGAATATCAAGCATTTTTGAATTGCCTCAAACTCATTTACATTTTCATTTTCTTTTTAGATTCATCTTTTTCCATTTTTAATTATAAATTCTTTATCATAATCTTCGAGCAATAAACATCCGCGCAACATCCGCGGGGCAAAGCGCGGTGCGGAAGCGGAAAATCGCGGATTAATAATCGTGCGGGAATGCTCCGCGATGCGGATGACGGATGGGATGTTACCTGTATCACTAATATATGTATATATATATATATAATAATTAGTATATTAGTATATATACCTACTACTACTCACTACTCAACTACTACCCTATATTAATTAGTATATAGTAATATATAATAAGTATATATATATATATATATATTATTATATATATACCTTATAGTAAGTTTGGTACTGGAAATCAAAAGGTAAGACTCAGAATTGTGTGTAGTGTGGTCGCTTAGTGAGTGTGGGTGAAAGCGTGCTTTGCGAATGCATTTTTTTTCCATGTTGCCATCTAATTTCAAACAATAGTTATTTTCTGCATATTATTTATAAGAACAATTACGTTTGCTGGTCGCGAAATATTTCATTTCAATGTATAACTCATCTTAGATCTTGATTAACCATTGTATTTCATATTTTTTTAATCTGTCGATAAAACCGTGAATTAAGACCGTTAAACCTTTAAACGATCGAATCAGGAAACGTTCTTTGAAGATTTTGTATAATAAACGGTGAAGCGAAATGTCAATTTTTGTATATAAACTACACGTTGAGTACGTACGTGATAAAATGTCGACCTCAACTTCTACTTCTTTTAAGTTTACAACTTCATTTTCGAGCGTCATGAGGAATAAATATCTTCTTCTTCTTCTTCTTCTTCTTCTTCTTCTTCTTCTGTCTTCTTCGTTCTCTTCTTCTTCTTGTCTTTAGAGGTTGAAGACAAAAATATTTTATAATCATTTTTGCTTGTTCAAAACGTTTTGATTAACCCTGCTAAGATTATCAGGAATCTTTTTCTTGAAATAGGATGGACAGTAATGTTTTCATTGCTCTTATATATATATATATATTAATCATATTATACATACTATATACTAATATATATATCATATATATATAATATATAGTATATATAGTATATAATATATATATAATATATATATAGATAGTAGTATAAATGTATATATATATTTATATATATTACGTTGTCACCACCGCTCACGGGCAAAAGCCCTATTCAGAGAGGGGGTGTTAAACTCAACAAGACAATACACTAGACGGTAAAATTAGCCGCAGATGAGTGCACAGACGCGGGCCTTTAAAGTTGAAGGGAGATTAAATCTGGTAGGAAACACAGAAGATGGAAAGAAATTCCACCGAACAGAGGTGTGGCAGGAAACAGAAGGAAAACGCACGAACTAGTCTGGAGTTCTAGTATCAACACAAAACTCATGTGCCGACACAGCACCCCTTGTGGCTACGAGGGCTACGTGTGGCAGGGGAGTGGAAAGTTCCCTTGAGCACTTGCCGCTTGCGGGTACCTATAGAAAAGAGATCAAGCACCCGACATCGCGCCGCAAAAATAGAGGGTCAAGTGAACTAGAAAGTACAGGAAAAGTTTATATAATCTTTTCTGCCTTTGACTCGACTCTAAATCACCAAGGGCCGGGTGAACCGAGCCCCCCCCCAGATAATGACAGCAGTACGTCCATTACAAGGGCGGATAGACACTGTATAGCTTGGAGTAACTGAGAACTGAGAAGAGGAAAAAAGAGTCTCGCAGTCTAAACTATTAACATTCATAATATATAATGATATATATTATTATAATAATATAATATATATTATATATATAATAGATATATTATATATATAATCATACTAATATATATAATATTGATATATAATTAATTGATATTTTTACTAGTAACGTAGTACTAATTATATACTATATAATATTATATATATAATATATCAAGTAGATAATAAAAGTAGTATATAAAGATATAGTATAATATTAGATTATAATATTATATATATATATACTTATTATATATATAGTATAGTATATCTATATATAACTAGTATATGTATATATAGTATCTTGCACACACACTACACGCCGGCACACCAGCACATATATATTTATATATATATAAACTAGTATTAGTATATATATAGTATTATACTATATTAGTATATATATATATGATATATATATATATAATATATATCATATATATACTATAATATGAGTATATAATGATAGTATTAAGTAGTCTCGCACACCAGCACCACACACGCAACCACACATAACGCACTATATATTATATATCTATATATATATCTTATATATATATATAGTATATATATATATGAGAGTTAAAGTATATATATAAGTATATAATATATATATAGTAGAATATATGATTATATATTTATTATTATTATGAGCAACACTTATTCCTGCTTAAGCGGGGTAGTGGTACGTGCGCTTTCCCTAATTCATATCCTTCATCTTCGCCGTCCCCCAAACCACCTCCTCCTTCCTTTCTTATCTCTCAACGCCCTTACCTTCCCTCCACCCTAACTCCTCTCTCTTACCCAGCATTTTCCTTTAATTCCATCATAATCCAATCTTCTCTTGTCTCCCCCTTCCTCTCTTCCTATCCCATCCGAGCTCCAACTCACCTGAACCACCCTCCATGTTCTGCCAATTCTCCGTCCAGGTGGACCAACGCATCATTAACATTCCTTTCCGCTCTTCTCACCAAACGCATTCCCTGCTCAATCACATCTCTCTCTTACACTCGCTATTTCCTAATCCCTCTCTCTTTTACTAATCGTCCCACACACCGCTCCTCAACCCTTTCATCTCAAACACTTTCCAACTTCTCTGGACCTAGCATTTACCCCCATTGTTTCATACCCATGACTAAGTACAAAGGCTGGAACATCAAAATTGGTTTCAAAAACATACTTTATCATGTAAGTTTAAGTGATAATTCCCCATCTTCCATAATTCCCTCAACCATCATGCTCTCGTTCCCCTCTCCTACTCCTGTGATCAAAATCTCTTCCTTACATCCAGCTCCTTCCTACCCAAATCCATCCTAAATATTCTAAAAACCTTTTTATCTTCTTTCTAAACTGAGTACAAGCTCCTACTCTATCCCGTAACCCCTATCCCACCTCATTCTGTTTTCCTTCCTCCTCAAACACTAACAACTTTAGCTCTTACCATGGATTTATCTAAGACCCTTTTGCCCAACAGCTCTCTCTCTCAACACTCCTTCACCAAATACTTAGACTTCTGAATTCTTCGCCACTAAGGCAGTATCATACCGCAAACAGTATCATGTTCACTTCCCGTCTATCAATCACCCCTATCCATCAATTCCAGCCCTCTCCCCTCCCTCTCATCATTCCTCCGCAGACACTCTCCATAAATAACATTGAAAAAGCCGGCGTGAAGCATTACACATCGCCTGGTCTCACCTCTCTCTAGCTCCAAAACATCTCACTCTTCCCCCTCTAATACTCTACACAGGCGGCACATTCTACTATCCTATATAAAAAGGCCCTAATACCTTTACTATTTACCCTAATTCCATAGTTCTCTAAGCACCCTCCTAATTTCCCCCCTCTTCACGTACATATCATGATGCCTGTCTCCAGATCTAAAAACACCCATACATTTTTCCCTTTCTTTTCTATACCTTCTTCCAACAACGCATCGTTTTGTGAATACTTGATCCCAAGCCGCCCTGCCCACCCTAAATCTCCCTTGTTCTTCTCTCCATACATATAGGTATATTATATATAATATATATAGTATAGTATATATATATATACTATTATATATATATATATAATATATATAGTATTTATTTTATAGTTTATTATCTATAATATTATATTATATATATATAATAAGGTATATATATATAATATATTATAATATATATATACTTTATATATATATATATATATATTATAGTATATATGATATATATAACATATATATATAATATATATATTATGATATATATTATATAGTATATAGTATATATATATAGTAAGCTTATACTATAATGAGTATATATATTTATAATAGTATATATAATTTTAATATAGGTATATATATATATAGTATATAGTATATATATATACTATATATAATATATATACTATATATAATAGGTATATATATATATATATATATATATATATATAAGTAATATATATTTAATATATATATTATATATATATAGTATATAATATATATATTATATATATAAATATAAGTATATAATATATATATATATATCTAGATATATATATATATTAATATATATTGCACCACACACACACCACACACACAACCACACACAACAACAGCACACACAGATCCTACTTTTGGGCTGTGCTTAAAGACCATTTTGAACCTTGTCCAATTTGGTCTGCGTAGAAGGGGGCACAGAACACGAATCGTACTTTCTTCAAACGAGCAGATATGTTTTGCGTGAGGTTAAAACAAAGCAATAATATATAATTAAATATATAGTATATATATATATATATATATATATATATATATATTATACTATATAATATAATATATATATATATATAATATATATAATATATATATTATATATAATAGTGATAGTGAGTAGAGCATATTAATATTAAATCATAGTGTAATCAGTAGCATAGAATAATATATAAATATTAATATAAAAATATAAATTAGTGTGATCTGATACGTGACAATAAATTGTGGCAATTTTTTGTTTGAATATAGTGTTGTAGTCTTTTAAGTAATATTACTAATATATATATATATATATTAGTATATTATATAGTATATATATAATAATAATATTTATATATATATATAGATATTATATATATATATATATACTATACTGAAGATCAACGCGATGCATTTGTATAGTATATATGTTCTTTTTTATTATTAATTTAGTATTAAAAGTTTTACCGGTAGCTCAGTGGTAGATCACTCGCCCAACTAAGCGAGGGTCCAGGTTCACAACTGGTCAGGTGGGAGAATGTGAGCTTTTCTCTCCTTGGGCTTTGGCTCGTCCTACTTCGACGTTAAAGTTGAGTACACCCTCCGCGCTAGTGGTGTTTATCCTTCTGGAATATATATATATTATACTATATATTGATATATATATATATCTAATAGTTAAAATATATATATAGATTATAATATATATATATATAGGATATTAGGCTATATATATATTAGCATATATATATATATGAGATAATAATTTATATTATTATTATCTATTATTTCTTCTCTCTTTCCGCAAAGACTGGGGGATAGAGGTGCGTGAACATGCAATCGGAAAAAGAGAAGTAGTAGACGAATATGACATAAGTTACGAAAAGAAAGCCGTCAGCAATTACGCCGCCTTCTATACCTATTGGTAGAACTAATCGTCGCAGTCAGAAAAATCCACCCTAGAGCTTCACACGGGACCGCGGGACAGCCTAAATACTGGCATATCGTCAAGTGTTGGGTTCATCCCTGGCCCAGGCTGGCAACACCATACCTCCTCACAAAACACCTCCATTCACTCCTATTATGCATCTTTATTCTCGCCTCTGCTCAAAATCTCCATTCTCTCCTCCACTCATTCCGTTACTGACTCAATCCACTTTTTCTTTCGGTCTCCCAGTCGGTCGATTCCCCCAACACACTCACCACTTTAACATCCGCTTAACCAACCGACTGTCAATTCACATCCTTTCCACATGACCAAGACATCCCAACGTACTTTCCTTTATTCTCATTTACTTACCCCGTTCTTCACACCACATAACTCTCTAATACGGTCATTGTCCATGTAATCAAATTCTTTTCACCACCTAACAACCCCTAAGACTGTCATCGTAACACGTTGAACTTTAGATCTATACCTTTTATTCCAGACATAGTCTCAACTCTATATACATTAACACAGGTAACAACATACCCTCTGTAAGACCATAGCGCACTGAAGACTTTAGTCCCGTTTATGTCCACCAAGCGATTTAATTGCACCAAGCCCACCTTCGCTGCCATTCATAACTTTCCTACTACAACTCTGCATCATCCATTCCCTTTTCATCCAACAATATATCCTAAAATATTTAACACAGACACTTGTTTCTAAAGCTGCTCACCATCTAACATAACTCACACCGAGGACTGTCCTCAACTTACAACATCAACTTATTCTTATGCAACCGTTTACTTCAAAACCCCTTCTTTTATACATCCTTCCATATAGGGTTCAATCCTCTCAAACTCTCTTGCAAATTCACCACACAAACCAAATCAATATCCGCTATAATAGGTAGAGCAACCCCCCACTCACCCATTCCCCTATCATTCTAAACGCCTATTTCTGCCACCCAACTCCTAATTCTTCATAACGCCTCATCCAGAACAAATTGAAATAACCAAGGGGACATAACACTCCGCCCCTGCCTCACTCCGCTATGAATATTTATATATATATAGTATATACTTTAATATATGTATAACTATTATATATATATATATATATATATAAAATATATATATATAGTTATATTATAATATATAAGGATGCTTGGAGTCCTGCTAGGTGGCCACATACAGAAGTTCTGATTATCTGGTGCCCCTGGGTTCAGGAACAGACCAACCAAAGTCAAGCAACGCCGACATGAGCACAACAACTGTTGAGACCAAATTTGCAGTAATAAGACGGGAAAAAGAAAATGTCACTTCGCGTCAGGATTCGAACTATTGGACAACTGCAATCGCCGTTACAATAATGTAGCAGGAGTCTCTACCACTGGGCTGTGACTCTTGTGAAATGGTTCGCTCATGTATACCCAGGAAGAGCACGCCCATGCGGAATGCCCATGTGGCTCCGTGCAAGGGTCCAAGCACCTTTCTATGTTATTAAATAAAAACCGAATTTCACACAGTGATAACTTCTTAGTTGTCAATGGTTCAAATTCTGGCGCGAGTGAATTTTTTTCCGTTTTATAATATACAACTATATATATATATATAATATAGTATAGTATAACTAATATAGATATTATATAATATAATATATATACTCTATATAATATATAATATATATATATATACGTTATATGTATTATAATATCTATATTTATATACTATAAATATATACTATAATATATAGATATCTTATATATATATATACATATATAGTACTATATATAAATATTATATATATATATATTATATATATATAATATATATATATAATATATATATATATATATATATATATATATATATATAGTTAAAATGTTAATATATGCCTGAAAGCATGACACTTGCCTTTACTTCTAAGCTTACGTTTATTGAAGTCTTTTGACGCGTCGGTAAAGCAACTCACAAAGCAAAACCACACAAATGAGCCCTTGGATTCGATAACCAACAAACGAATATACACCAACAAACATACCTTCATTTTCTTTTCTTTCTTTTCCTTTGAAGCTAAAAAGAGGAGGGCGCCACCAACTTATTTGTAATCGTTTTTGAGATGTTGTAATAATCAGTTTGGCGTAATTAGATTTTTCTTTATTGCTATTTTCTTACTACTTTGCTACTTACTTTTTTAACATTATTTAAACAAAGTATTAAGAAAAAAAAACATTTTTTGATAATTGTTGTGACCTTGTCCCAATGAGTTGTAATAAATACGAA
>JABUQX010130380.1:32500-40000 GCA_015478945.1 Trachelipus rathkii
TAAAAGGAAAGAAGGTAGACAAGGATTGATTCATGCTATAGATTTCAAATTAACAGCAAAGGAAAAGAGAATTGAAGAACGGGAAGAAAGGAAAATGTTGCAGATTGAGAAAAATCATTAAGCCCTAGAATTTACAGGTGAGTGTTAACAATATTGTTCTTTTAACTGTTTCTAACTATTCAAAGTATTTATTGTACTTACTAACTTTCAAAACCTAAAAATTATTAACAATTTTATATCTATAATATATATCATCTACAAGTTATTGAAACACTTAAAAAATTTACAAATGAAGCAGCTGCTTATGATTTCAGCCCATCATCAAACGGTAGTTCATCACACACTACCTCCACCTTCTGACGAATAGGCAGACTTTGAGCAACCTAGACTATCATCATCGAAGAAAGTAAGGTTACAGGGTACACAAAACATAATTACTGAAAAAGTTGTTGCTGCTTTCGATAAATGTAAGGTAAGTGATAGGGGTGTCGTTCATATTTTATCAGCAATAGCGGAAGCCCTTGGACATGACGTTCATTCCTTATTCATAAGTCACTCAATGATACAATGGGGTAGAAAACTTTACGCAAGAAAATAGCAGAGAAACTGATGCAACATTTTCAAAATTTGGATTTTAATACCGCTGTAGTTCACTGGGATGGAAAACTATTACCCAATTTAGCCGGCAATGAAAAAGAGGACAGACTAGCAATAATTATTACAAGCGGAGATGCAGAACAGTTATTAGGCATTCCAGCTATAAACAATTCGTCAGGTATATAGAGAACAAGCAGCTGCAGTTTATCAATCACTTTTTGAATGGGGTATGTCAGATAAAATAAAGGCCCTGTATTGCGATACAACTCCTTCAAACTTAGGTAGAGCAAATGGTGCCAGCGTTTTATTAGAACAAATGTTAGAAACCGATTTATTATATTTACCATGCAGGCACCATATTTATGATTTAATTTTAAAGAGTGCATTTGATACAATGATGCTTTCTTCTAGTGGCTCTGATATTCAGTTCTTTAAGCGCTTTAAAGAATCTTGGCATAAAATCAACCAAATAAATCTTAAATCTGCAATGGAAGTCAAGCGCATTAAGGAAATTTTGAAGCCTGAAGATTACGATATTCTTCCCTTTATAGATCAGGTAATGAAAACACAATTGCCTCTCGATGATTATAAAGAGTTATTAGTTCTTGTCCAGCTATTCCTTGGAAGAAGAGGTCCTATACTTAAGGTTAAAGTTCTTGGAGCATACCATCATGCACGATGGATGGCAAAGGCCGTATACTATTTAAAGATATTTTTATACAGAGATGAATTTACGCCAGCGGTCAGAGAAAGAAATAGCGTTTCTGAGTTATGTTTATTTATAATGAAATTTTATGTTAAAGCCTGGTTTACAACATCCTATGCACATAAAGCTCAAAATCACGATCTTTTGTTCGTTAAAAAGCTAGTTCTTTACAAAAATATAAATCGTGAAATATCTGAGGCCGCACTTTCCAAATTTAAGAGCCATATGTGGTACCTAAATCCAGAAATTTCTGCTTTAGCTTTCTTCGACAATGAAATATCAGTTAATAAAAAAAAAGAATATGGTGCACGCTTTAAATAACGAAGGGAATTTGGCAGAAACAAATTGGAAACTAAGCAATTAATGGAAATGTTTGACTATTTCACGACAAAAATTAGATTTTTTTAACGATTTAATCTATCTTCGGGTTTTCTTAAAAATGACCCACAAACATGGAAACAAATGAACAAGCAAACAATGTTTTCAATTTGCAAATACGCTGATTCCAAATATCTTATCTGTTTCCTGGTACAAGTCGTACTTTTGAAGATATCTGGCGCCGCTAATGTAAAGTTTCACCGATGAATCCTTTGATGCAGCATCTGCTTCGTCATGCAGTGTTATTTCCACATGTCCTGGAATTTTAATGGAATTTATTTGTAAGACAGTTAACTCACAACAACTCGGTAATTAATACACAAATTTTATGTCGAATAGCGAGTTGATAAACATTTTTCTATTGTCATTGAAAAAGAGAGAGAATATAGGTGTATAAGAGAACTCTATATTGCACATAGTTATGCCATAAATACAGTAATATAAGACTCGAGCTTCAATCAAGATGAAAATTTATCATTTCCAAGCGCACAGCCCCGTGAATCTACCCTTTTGATTAACATTAGTAACACTTTCATTAGTTAAGAGTATGAAAAAGATGAATTTTCTCTAGTAACTTTTCTTGAAGTATTATAGGAGCTCTAGTGTATTTTTACGTACTTTTTCACTATAATCAAGGTAAACGTTACTAAAGTTATAATTATATGTTGTGGGGTAACAACAATTATTTTATTTGAGTCAAAATTAAGTCTTCATAGAATTATTTCAGTTAACCGTCACAAATCATAGGACGTGAGAAAAAATCATAGATATAATATTTAAGATGATGAGATTTTGAAAATTTTGCTTCTGAACTATAGATTTAAGCTCATATATTTTCATTTGAAGTTAATGATATTAAAATCCTCAACTTCAAAGAAGTCCTCTTTTCTACAGCGTAAATCTCCAACAGTTAAGCTACTTCCCTGGTTTTACTAGCTACCAAGGATTGTACATTGATTTTTATGAGAATATACAAAATAAATCAAAATTTTTAATCACTCATTCAAGCTCCTAGTGTGTCATAAAGATGAAATAGAATTCTTCACTCTGATCCCCAAAATTTATTTCACAAATACTTTAAGAGCATCATGGGTCTCTCTGCTTACCTTTAATATTACTTACTTGCTTGCTTACTTACTTATTTCACATTTAGGTACTATCGGTCTGTCAGTCTATCCAGACTCGCTCTCCAGTGTTGCTCCTCCTCAACTCTTCCAAGTCAGGAAAACCATACTTTTACAGCATCGCATCCACATCATCCCTCAACCTCCTCTCCTCCTCTGCTCCTCTCCTCCTCGGTTTTCTTCTTGGTCTTCTTCCTTCCGGACTCTACCTTCAACACCTCGCCATCTTTCTATGTGACACAGCCACCATAGCTGACTCTTTTCCATCTTACTTATGGTAGGGCATAATCTCTCTCTCTCTCTCTCTCTCTCTCTCTCTCTCTCTCTCTCTCTCTCTCTCTCTCTCTCTCTCTCTCTCTCTCTCTCTCTCTCTCTCTCTCTCTCTCTCTCTCTCTCTCTCTCTCTCTCTCTCTCTCTAATTCGCTCATTTTCCATCCTCTCTCTTCTACACTTTCCCAGCACTACTCTGAGGGGTCTCATTTTGACGGGCTGAATTCTACTTTTTGAATTAGTAGTCATCTTCCAGCACTCCGCTCCATACATCAATATCGGCATTAGAATGGTCTCGAAAATAACCTTCTTTGCCTGTAAAGGCACTCTCACACCTTTCAGCAATTGATAGAAAGCTCTTACACATACTTAATATTCTCTCTTCGATGTCGCTATCCACACCATCTCCCTTCTGAAGATTTATAAAAGCCACATTAACCCCAATGATATACATTTATGTCTTTTCCATGATCTGTCTCAAAATGAAGATAAGATCCGTTGTTCCTCTGTCATGCCTGTAACCATGATGTTGCTTATCCAACTGGTGCTCGATTCACTTCCTCAGTCTTTTCTCCATCATTTATTAATGATATACCCTGTAATTTGAACAAATGCCTGAATTACATTTTGGAACCATTACCATCTTTACCCCATTCCTCTGGCACCTGTCCCTCACTCCAACACGTGTTAAGTAATTACAAAACAAAAATTTTTGTTTTATCGCTCGCTTCCTTTATCACCTAAATCCCTACTCCATTCTCTCCTGGAGTTCACCATTCTTCATTTTGGTCAACGTGCTTTTATTCCTCCCTCGTAAAATCCTCTCTCTCCATCGTCACTTCGTTTTTCATCTGAAACTTTTCCCCCTCTTCTACGTTCAACAACGATTGAAAGTATTCTGACCATCTTTGGTTAATTTCTTTTGATGTCACAAGTACTTCACTTTCCACATTTTTTATATTGCTCACTTTGGTTTTATCTTTACAATCCAAAAAACAAGGACCCATTTATTCCTTCTGAAGTCCTCTTTAATATATTTAGTATTAACATTTCAAGTTACAATTGGTCAAAATACAAAATTTATTTGTGATGTGTATTTAAATTCCTTCTCACACGTGGTTGCGTGGGATGGATCGTTTAGAGGACATCTTGTGATGACAAAATAAGTTTTATTAACTGAAAATTTAAACCACGGGTTTCTGATCATTTCATTAGTGAAAATAAGTTTTCTTGAATTGTTTTTAAATAGAAATCCTAATATTTAAATTAAAAAAAAAAAATCTGTGAACAATTGACTGCATAGAAAAATTATTTTTTATCAGTAAACGTAATTGTATAAAAGATCATTATTAGATAATTTTATTAAAATCAAGTACTGAGAATGCAACATTGAAGTATTCCACATTTTGTTTCAAACGACTTTGATGTAATTTGATACAGTTCCAAATGTATTTTTCTATTTTTCCATTTTTCTGTTTTTCTAATTGAATGGATTTGAGGGAAAACTAAATTTAATTTATTTCTAGAAAACCACATTCTAGATAATTTATTTTGGTAGTAATTTTTCTTAAGTTAAACTATTTTACGTATACTACCTAAATTCACGTTTCCCTTTGTGATTTAAAGATTTTACTGTTATAATTAATATTGTATCTTAATATTTATTATTATATGCATAAAAATATTCAATACAATAATTTATTATGTTATTGTTACAAAACGTTTTGCAATAACTTGGTCTTGAACTTGTATTTGAACTCGGATTCAGACTCTGTCCTAAAAAGTGGACTCGGTTATTACTAATATATATATATATATATATATATATATATATATATATATATATATATATATATATATATATATATATATATATATATATATATATATATATATATATATATATATATATAAGCAACGTCGCTACGCTCCGCCTGAACGCGAGCGTTCAGGCTTGCCTATCGCCCGCACACCATCAACACTAAAATATTCCATTTAACTCGACAATTGAAAAGTTATCTAAATTGCTACAACAAAAAGCCACGTCTAAAAAAACTATCTCAAATCTAATATTCCTAAAGAAATTAAATAAATTAATTTAATCAAGCTTGCCTGAAAATCTCGCATGGGCGCTTTTGTTCACTTCGCTCGCTGCGCTCGCGGTACATATGTGCGTAAATATTATTAATACTATGATTACTAAATATGTAAAATACTATATATATATATATATATATATATATATATATATATATATATATATATATATATATATATATATATATATATATATATATATATATATATATATATATATTGCTCAGGCACTTAATTTAACCTCATTACTCTATTTCATTCGTTCTCTTCTATCCACTCACCAAATTTCAGCCTTCTACGTCCATTTCCAAAGTTTTTGGCCTCAGCACTCCTTTAGACGGGAGCCATCTATATACATATATATATATATATATATATATATATATATATATATATATATATATATATATATATATATATATATATATAATATATATATATATATATATATATATATATATTTGAAATTTTATTATGATAATAACAATATAATAATAAAATCTTAAATTTTATTATAAATTGTTAATTTTTTGTGAATCTCAAAATTAATTATTGTAATATCTTTTTTTTATCTAAAAAATTAAATAAAATGTCGAAAACTAAAGGGACAAAAATGGCATATTTAAAATTAATAGTATACAGATTAATTCTGATTTTTCCCTCGGTTCATAAAATTATATCCACTTGGGAACATTTACTTATATATATATATATATATATATATATATATATATATATACCTGTATATATATATCTATATATATATATATATATATATATATATATATATCTACTTGTGAACATTTATATATATATATATATATATATATATATATATATATATATATATATATATATATATTGCGTTAATTATAATAATTGGTATCAAGAGATTTCAAGTGATATGTAAAATTTAATTGCTTTGTTTATTATAATAATTTATATTTGTGTAGACAACGGTTTTCTAAAAAAAATTATATATTATATATATATATATATATATATATATATATATATATATATATATATATATATATATATATATATATATATATATATATATATATATATATATATATATATATATATATATATATATATATATTTAAATTTTATATGCTCATATAAAAATATATATATATATATATATATATATATATATATATATATATATATATAATATATATATATATATATATATATATATATATATATATATATATATATATATATATATATATATCTATATATCTATATATATTATATATATATATATATATATATATATATATATATATATATATATATATATATATATATATATATATATATATATATATTTCTAAATTTAAAACAAACTCATAAAACAATAATAATAGCAATCGACATCAACAAAGCATTCGATACAGTACCTAAACATAATTTGATCCACAAAATAACAAAATCAAACATCCCCACTAACCTAAAGAAATGGATTTCCAATTTCCTATCAGGACAAACAACCAAAATACAAACACACAATACAAAATCCAGAACAGTAAACATCAAAAACGGAGTACCCCAAGGCGCAATACTATCCCCCACACTACTCAACCTATTTACGGCCGATCTTCCACAACCATAAACAGATCACGCAATCATAACAACCAACGCAGATGACATCACCATAGCCACTACACACCAGAACCTAAAGACGACCACAAACCTGACACAACAATATATCAACCAACTTCAAACATGGCTAACTGTAAACAGAATGTTCACCTCACCAAACAAATCTTCAATTGCATTAATCACCACCGACCGCTAACTTGGCAACACTTGACGCGCATCTCACTTTCACAAAACACACATACAACATTATTTCTTTTTGCAGGCAAGAAACTAAACATACTAAGAACGATCGCTGGCACAGACTACACAAACAATAAACCAACATTCACCACGATATACAAACAGTACATTCGCCCGACATTAAACTACGCTTCTCCAACTTGGCACCCACTACTGACTAAAAATAAAATAGAGAAACTCCAAACGACACAAAACAAAGCTGCAGGAATCTTAACAGGATGCACATCAACAACATCACAACAACACCTACACGAAGAAACCAAAATTCTACCCATAGATAAACATCTGAACATAATAGGCACAAATTTTTTTTCAAAACCCAAACACCAAAACACTCATGCCACATGCACTCTCCAACCCCACCCACCACAGACTCAAACAACCTCCTTCTTCACCAGCTTTATATTACAAGCAAATTCTGAACAACAATCTACCTCCACCAAAGAACACCATATACACCAAACAAATTCACAC
>JABUQX010130381.1:2500-5000 GCA_015478945.1 Trachelipus rathkii
AGTCATATGTATCTAATATATATATACTTAATATAATATATTATACTTGATATAATAGAAGTTAGACCTGCACGAAGGGAATGCAAGTGACAAATCGTAAAGACTGAGAAAAGTGATATGAACAGGCTGCTAAGCTGGAGCCGAAATTATTTTGGGGTAGAGACGGAGACGGAGACGGAGAGCGGAGACGGAGACCGGAGACGGAGACCGGAGACGGGAGTACGGAAGGCGGAGACGAGGACGGAGCTCGGAGCAGGCAGCATGTGAGCCAGGAGCAGGAGCAAGGAGCAGTAGCTGCATCTTGCATTTTTTGGTGAAGGAGCTGGATCCGGGTCGGGAGCTGGTCGAAGCGAAAGAATTTTAATATGAGATTGAAGGAAGCCTTAAATCGGAGCAAGTAATAATTGTAACCGGTTTGAGAGAACCCAAGAGTTTAATTAATTAATACATTTGATATAAATTTGTGCCAAGTTTTATCAATTTAGTCCCGGCGAGCACGGATTGGACAGAAAAAACGGCACCTCCGGTAAAGAATAATGAAGGGAAAGGTACCAAGTGGTGTCATAATTTACTCTAAACAATTATGGATTTCAGTAATTTGCATGCAGTAACACCCTCACCAGGTGTGCGGTATGTCTGGGTGACGTGATCCAAAGAATGGCCGGCCATCTGCATATAAACAAAAGCCTTATCTCGTCTCTATCAAACCGATTTTACCATTTTTTTAGCTTGTTGAAATAGGTACTGGTTAAGAGGCTAAAACATAGACTTCTTAGCAAATATTGCCGAAAACCAATATTGTTGATTTACTACTTGGATTTTATGTTAAATAGTACGTGGAAAAAAATTTAATGTCAAATTACTTTTTACATTATAGAAATATGCTCCCACCTTACATTAATTTTACCATTATTTTTAGAAATTGAATGTTTTTAACAAAATTCCAAATTTAGTATGCACATAACGACTATACATAGGAAGATTATCAGACTGGCTTCTTCAAACTCATCACTATCCATCGCGTCCGTGTAGAATCAAATGATAACAAACTTATCACAAGTTGAGTTGTCAGCATTGCAACTACACATTTCTGTGCAAGGCAGATTGCTTGCTAAACATTATCAAGGGTGGAACTCTGGTGTTTTAGAATATATTGCTTCCAGCAATACACCACCTAAAGAAAAATTCAAGTTTCAATGGTACTTCATTACTGTGTTTAGTAGTATCGACTGATCCTTAAAAATGCCGCTGTTTACTAGACAAAATGTACTTCCTTAAAATACGTTCCGCTTTAAAGAGGGTCTTCATTATTTTTGAGAAAAGCTTGTGGTTTCTTCAGCTTTAGTTAGAGCAACATATGTATTAGCTTCTAAAGATATACGTTGTGGTTGATTCTTGCGGATTGTTGTTAATATTATACATCTATGTCTCCAAAGCTCTTCTTAATGATGGCTTTTATTGCTTCCTCTCAAACAGTAGTCATTCTCCCAGTCGGTTTGCTGCACATATTTCTTTATATACATCATTTGCTTCGGGAATGAAAATCACCTTTTCATCCTTTAAAACCTCTGAAAGAGAGTTGAAAAAAAATCAACTTTACATGCACTATTATACTAGCTTCATTGCCTAGAATTTGACATTGATGTTTCTTGCGTAAAACATTTACAACATTCTTTGTATAGCATTCTTTGTGATAGGAAATGTAATACGCATTTGCATCCCTTTTGTATATGCACGCTGATAATTTGTCTTTCCATTGATCATTATTGCCATGTTTACAGCCTCGTATAGTTTTGCGCTGATAATTTGACTTTCCATATATCATTATTGCCATGTTTACAGCCTCGTATAGTTTTGCTCCGGCGTTAATGGTTGAAACTGTAAACAATTGATTTCCCCTGGAGTCTGCTTTGTTACAGAAAAAAACATTTATTTTTTTTTGCTCGTTAACCGCACGATCTTATGAATGGTGTTCGTGCGTTACTTGCAGAAGGTTCATTTGTGATGTCAATTGCTTCTTGCCTCTTTTGATATTTGGATTATAATCTTGCTAGTTGCACCTTGTGAGTGCATCGTTTATTACAAGATATAATGCCAACAACAGTTTTTTTCTGTCAGTTCGTCTATATCAAAAAGTAGCTCATATGAACATTCACTTTGTCTCCGAACTTACTTCGTTTGGCAAAGGCTTCAAGAAGTTGCTTTGAGGATTTTGATTCAACGACAAGTGATTTATTTTACATTTTCCTGACACAGCACACAGAGACTGTAGCCAATACTATTGCTCCCTTTCCACTTTGATGGTGGCATCTAAACTTGTAGCACCCCTTCCATTATTGCTGGCTGTTTTAGAAGACAAATTTCATCCTGAAAACAAAAGAAATGAAATTAATAAAACTATGTATGCTCAAAAGTATAGTACCAATAGTAATACAAATACCATTAATTACGATTCCTAAATATTACATACCAAACAACAAGATCACGCAGCGTTACACAG
>JABUQX010130381.1:10000-22500 GCA_015478945.1 Trachelipus rathkii
TTTAGTATAGTAGGATAATGAGTGATATATAGTCTATTTGAGTTTGCTAGATAGTGGTGTTTTCCGATAAGATGCGATTCTTTACTTGTAGTTTATTAACTTTAATGTTTGAATATTTTAAATTTCAGCTGAATTTTTTCTTAAAATGATTGTACTTCCGTCTTAAACTGTACATATTAAGGATTCTTCCTTTAGGGCGGAGTGTGAGTGAACACTTAGAAAATCTGCATTAACAGTTGGAAGTAATGAAGGGGGGGGGGTTGGGGTTAGGTGATAGTGAGTGTGCATGGTTTTGAATGGTTGCAAGACGAATGAGTAGTTTTGGGATGAGGTCTTTATAAGAAGGAGTAATGGGTAGAGTGAGAAGTTGAAAAATGGTAAAGCCCCTGCTGCCTACATGTTAACAGTCCTTTTACATGAATATCTCGTACATACTTACTTATAATATTATATATATAGTATTAGTTTAGTATATAGTACTTATAATTAGTATATTAATAGTAATATAGGTATAGTATATATACTATATCTAATATAAGTATATACTATATAGTAAATATATTAGTATATATATGATATAGTATATTTAATATAATATAGTATAATATATAATAAAACTATAGTATATAGTATAGTTATATACTATATATATATATACTGTGTTAATAGATCAATATTTTGCTCTTAAGGTCATCTTACGACAAGCACATATTGTTAAAATCACTTTATTTAATCTAATAGCATTAAATTGCTAGAGAGTGCAAGCTGTTCGTCTTTAAGTGACGTTTGTCAAAGACAGACAGACTACTAATCTATGCTATTGAGAGTTTGTTTCTCGTCTTTTGTGATGTGATGCGTAGTGGGTTGATCTTGCCAATGAAAGCTTTTGTGAGTAGGGTGAACTATGGCCTAATTTTTTCTGATTTTTGTTGTCTATTAGTGTAGTCTCGGCAGGACACGTCGTTGTAGTTTGGGAAGGTTAGTTATTTACAAAAGGCTTTCTGGTCTAGTTTGTTCTTTTATTGGTGTCATGGGTATGTGCTGCATTCCTTTCGTTTTGAATGATGTGATTTGGTGGTTTTGTGTTTGTCTTGATGTGCGAGAGCAGGAATTTTCCACTGGTGTGTATAAGAATCGGTATTTGTGATGGTAATGTTCTGCGGTCAAGTCTTTTGTTTGCCATAATAGATAATTGCAACAATTGTTGAAGGTATTTTTATAAAGGCACGTTTTTTTTTTTTTTTTTAGTTTTGATTTGGGGGTTTTAAGATTTTTTTAATTATAATATTTTTTGGGAGGGTATTAGTTGTATATTGTTTGGTATGATCTTTTTATGGGGTTCATGTTTATGTTTGGTATCGGTATGTATGTTTTAAGTGTATTGTGTTTTTTCCTTGCGTTTTTGTAAGCTTTGTAAATTATGTTGGGCGGGATATTTGAGTTTTTGGAACGTTTTTTTTAGAAAATTCTGTTTCTTGATGTAAGTGTGCAGGAGAGCAGATTTTGAAAGCCCGTAGGTAGCCGTGCTGAAGTGTGGCTTGTTTAGTGTTTATTGTGTGTGCGGAGTACCAGTGGATAATGTATGTGGGGTTGGAAGTGGTTTTCTATAAATGGTGAAAACGAATAGGTTTGTTGTTGTGATCAGGTTAAAATAAATAAATAAACAAAGCACACTTTCAGCACTCTACTACGGGTTTTCAAATTGTCTCCTGCACATTACATCAAGAAACGATTTCTAAAATCACCATTCAAAAACTCAAATATCCCGCAACATAATTAACAAAGCTTACTAAAAACGCAAAGAAAAAATTTTATGATACAAATACTTTAACACAATACAATAAAGACATACATACGATACCAAACAAAACATTAACAACATAAAGAAGATCATACAAAACCATATTACAAATAATACCCTCCAAAAGATTTAATTAAGAAAGTCTTAAAGACCCCCCAATATCAAACTTAAAACAAAAACCTGCTTTTTTATTTATTGACAAAATACCGCAACAATGTGTGATACAATTAGCTTAATTATGGCGAAACAATTAGACTTTAACCGCAGGAATAACAAACACACGATCTTGATAACAACCGGAAAATTCTGCTATCGACACACCACTAGACACACAAAATACCGACTCAAGATATTTCATAAACATGACAAAACATCAGAACATATCATGGATACACCAACCCGCATAAAGTAACAAATTACAGGAGATTGTCCTTTTGTCTTTGAGGGGGATCATTGGGAACAAAAATTTTTTCTTCATAAAAATAATAGTATTATATAAATATTTTCATTATATAATAATATCTATTAGACTATATAAATACATTATTCTAACTATTACATAATACACTATATTATAAATGCTGTTCCTATGTAGATATTACTACTATATATAAAATAATCATATATCAGAACTAAAATTATCAATATTATATCACCTAACTTAACATATATAAAAGTTTTCGGATCAATCGATCAACATATTATATAAAACTAGATTGAAATTTACTAAATGAATAAAAATTTTCAATAGATGTATTAAACGTATGTCTGTGCTTGAAAAAGGACATTAAAAAGTCACTACGAAGGGGGCTTAGCATTGAATTTATTAAATGTATTCTAAATTTATTAAAGTGATGTTTAAAAACATGTGTTGCGTAAATAATAACATTCTGGGATAATTCCAAAAGACCCACCCCGTAGCAGACACTACCTGGCCAAATACCGCCCGAACTTACTAATACCGCTAGCGCCAGCTGAACCCCATGCTAGCGCCTCATCTACCCGCCTTTTCAGCCCGATTCACTACTAATATTATTTTTAGATGTCATCTTTTACTTTCCTGTTCATACATAAAACTATTACACAGCGACTCGGTTCATCAACACCAAACTACCAAAAATCCCCTAAATTTTCATCATAAACATAAGGGGAACCAAAGCGAACACCCCACAAGCTTGAGTTACAGCTTATTGATTTTCTACTTCATTTATTGAACTCTACTACTATCATATACTCCTTTAACCACCCACAAATACTATAACGTCCCGGAGAGCTCTACTTCTTCTTAAATACATTCCCACCAAACAATGCAAATTCCCCTGGTTGAGCCGGTCTCCGGGTCGTGACAGCCGGGTGCATTTTGATGTGTGGGGTGGTAGTATTATAAGTAATAATTATTAATAATATATAATTTAATATGGAAGTTTGAGTACCCACAATGAATGTGAAGGGACAAAAGGATATCAATTATAGAGAAAAGGTTATTTGAGTGTGTAGGTAAAGGAAATATTTAGACAGTAATACGATAACTATGGGGAAGAGTCGTGAAGTGTTTTGAGTTTATGAGAGGGGAAAAGAGATTGGATTCTTTGGTGGCAGGAACTGAGAGAATAGTTGCTATAAGGATAAGCATTGACTGAATAGGGGTGTAGATAACAGGGAAGGGATTGTTTTGAGGCTGCGTTAGTTACCTCTATTTTTTAATATCTTTAAGATAGTGTAGGTTAAGGATGGATAGTGGGAGGCTTTATAATGAAGTATGGGAGGCATTACCTGAGAATGAAGAGGATTTGATCATAGGGTTTTGAGGGGAGAGTATTAAGAGCTTTAGAGATTTAGGAAAAATGGATTTAACCAAGGAAGGTAAAAATGAAATTGTTAAGTGTTTACTTTGTTCAACTTTTCTGCATGGATGTGGACGTGGCATTTAACTCTAATATGAAAATCTGAGGTTTTACGACAACTGCTAAATGTTTATTCGAGATATTTGGTGGGAATAAAGAGAATAATTGATTAGAAATGTATGGAGCCAGGGTATGCAATAGAGAAAGTGATGGAAGAACAATGAATGGTATAGGCCCCTGGGTATGGTCACGTCTTTAGATGAATGAAGACATGCGAGACTGAGAATGGTTTTTAAGTCCGAAGTTGGTAGAGAATAAGGAAGGGCAACAATGAGCTGGTATATGTACGTTAAATAGAGCTCATTAAGCAAAAGGGATTAGTATGGGATGAATGGCAATAGATTACCAACTTCATCCGACGATCACTTGGAGAAGCAATAGTTAAAACGGAAATCCGTCGAGGGTTAGCAAATTAATTGAACACCTGCGCATGCAATAAGAAACAAAGACAATCCCGATCTGCAACAGACCACCGCATACGCACATGTAGGAGAGGGTGATTCAGTTTAATATACATTTATAGATAAACGTCAATTATTATATATATTAATAAACCTATATTATATATATAAATATATTATATATATATCATATAATAATGCTATATATGTAAATATGTGTAGAATATAAAGTAATGACAAAAAGAAAATGATTCGTCGTAAATTGAAATGACACTGCCTTCAGCTCCTGAGACTCATTATATATATAAGATATACTCATAATTTTTTAATATATTAATAATGAATGTATTATATAAATTGGTTATTTAGGAAAGTTATATATATTATATTATATATAACCTTCTTCAAATGGGATAGGTAGCGAGGAAGAAAGTAGTGTAAAAAGCAAGTCGGGAACAGAAAACCCAGTTTAGCCCTTTATTTTTAGTGAGAATCGTCCGTGCGAGATCATAGTTACGGGACAGCGACGCGAACTCTATGGAAACCTACGTCCCATGTGGGGTTTCGCTTGGGGCCAACATATCACCACCCCACTTAGAAAAACCCTAATCAATTCCTGATTGATATGTCACTTATTTTCAGCATCTGGCAACCCACCTCACGCAAACTACACCTAGAGACATAGGGTCTATAACAAAGAATAATTTATAAGCGATCATAGTAGCATTGATTCAATCAAGTGATAACTACTATAAAGCTTATATATATATATATCACTTTATCTAATATATATATATTAATAGTTATATCTATATATATATAATATCAATATATATATATATATATTTAATTTATATGTTGGATGAAATTGGAATTTCGTGTGCAAATTTTAATGAAAAATAGAGCCAAGATTGGAGGAAGAGCAGTATTCCGCTATACATAAGGGTTAAGGGTGAAGAACTGTAGAAACTTTGTGGAAATTAGTTTATTGAGTGTTGTAGGGAAGATATATGCAGTTTTAATTTTGGTCGAAAGAGTGCGGTCAGAATGACTTTGAGGGTTTGAATTGGTGAAGACATAAATGCTTTAGGAAGTGGAAGACGATGTGTGGATCAAATCTTTACATTTGATAACAAATGATTTGAGAAAATGAGGGAGAAGAAGAATAATTGTGTCTAGGTTTTATGGATTTGGCAAAAGGCGTATGTTAGAATAATTAGGGGCAGCTCTATGTCAGGTGTTGTGTTTATGGTGTTGATGTAAGCTTTTGGAATGGATCAAAAGTATGTTCGTATCGATATAAGAGTGGCCAACGAATAGTGAAGTGAGAAGTGATCTGGTTTTCAATTTTAATTAGTGGAAGTGAGGTATGCGATGTGTTGTATCTCCGTTGGTGTATTCACAAGTTCTATTCAAGATTATTAATATGTGGTATGGGGGTTAGAAAGAATATAAATTTGATGGGTGTCAGGCGGATGGGTGTTTAGAGATGTGATGGAGAATGGGAGAGAGAGTTGGAGGCAAGCCTACCTATTATTTAACGCATTGATTATCTTGGTTTTGTGCTGTTCAATCGGAAATGAAAGTTTTGAGAGCATTGGTTAGAGAGGATTTTGCAGGGTGTTAAAAGGAAAGAGGGGTTGAAAGTAAAAACGAAGATAAGACGTAAGGTGTACGGTTGTCGAAGATGGCGTACAGTTCCTTCGGTGTGAAGTTATGTTAGATGTGTGCACAGGAACAAAGTGTCTGAGTTAAGATATTTAGGATATATGTTGGATGATAAGGAAAGGATTGTCAGTGTGTAGGGAAGTTGTTGAATGTACATAGAAGGTACTGGGGAGCAATTAAATCATGGTGGATGCTATAAGGGGAACTAAAGTCTTTAGTGCGACCTAAGGATTTAACATCAGAGTAATGCTGTAACCTGGTGTTAAGTACAGTAATGATCTTATTGTCTGTGAATAAGGGCTATACGGATTCTAAGAAGTAACACATGTGTTCAGAATGCCGACATCTTAGTGGGCGGTTAAGTGTGTGGGAAGAATTGAGTAAAAAGTGAGCCAAATGGAACGCCGATTAGAGAGTTGTTTGTGTGAAAGGGGTAATGAGATATAAATGAAAGTATGCCTAAAGCATGGTTTGGGCATGTGGAAAGTATGGTATGATAGTAAGATTTGGTTAAGATAGGAATGTATAGTGGTTACGAGTGAAGTGCTAAGGAATGCGAACGTCTGGAAAACCAAAGGATAATTAAAGACTATATGAGTGTTAAAAAGTTTTGTAATGGTGTATCTGATATTAGAGAGGGATTGTGAATAGGGAATGATTATGGTGGGGGTTTTTGTAAGCGCGTATGGTCTGTGGCCCAAGCGATTGAACTCCCACCATTCGACGAGATGACCATAGTGAGTGTCCGTCGCTGTCCAGTAAAGCCTAAGGTGGGATTCTCTGAAGCTACGAGGAACGAGATTTCACCTAAATAGGCATAAAGGGGCGTGTACTGAATCTGGCTAATTACCAATTGTCCGACTATGGCGTCATAATTAGCTTTACTACTATATTTTCTATTTCCTGTGCATGTTACGCCAACAGTAATCGCAGTTTTTTTATGGGAGAGAAGAGTGGGTGGTGATGATATAATATATATACTATATATATGATATATATAATATATATATAATAATATATATAATTAATATACTATATATATATATTATATATATATACTATATATATCATATATATATATATAATATATGTATATAATAACTTAGGTTGTCCTCGAAACAGACCATTGAATTTTCTACTTTCTATTTTTCTTCTTAGACTGCGAACATGTTTTTTTTTATTCCTAGGCAGGTTAATACTAAATAATGTTTCATTCAAGATTATAATGTATACTACTATCATATATTTATATTACTATTATTATTTATATATATCATATATATCATATATACTAATATATATATTATATATAAATATTATATATATAAATATATTAGTAAGCATAATCACATCCATCCTCCAACAATTACTGCGGGCAATTAGGTGAGTGGTATAGTTTGGTTGAGGATGGTTGGCCGGGCTACGATGACGGGAATGCTGTTCTGTTGCTCTTATTTGCTCATGTTTGTGTAAGATGGCAGATTTGCACATTTTTGCAACCCTCGAGGGAACCTTTTCCATTTGAAATATTCTTCTCCAAGTGATGCCTAATCACGATTAGTATGAATACTATTCCATATCATGCCATGACTATTCCCTTTTGCTATTAATACTCCTTTACTCCCATCTACCAGCCTCCAATTTGGTTTGCCCGCCTTCCCTTATCTGCCTACCACTGTCGGAACTTAAAAAACCTTCTCAGTCAAATGTAATTATCTATCCATCTCTAAGCACGTGACTACTATCCACATCTTAGTACCACTTATTTGTTCTTTCCATCAGACATTTTCCTATTGGACATATCTCCTTGTCTTAACGATTTTATAATTCAATTATATCTCCTTTATTACACAATATCATCGTAAACATTTCATTTCTAAAACCTCAACTATTTTTTTCATTTTAGAGTTAATGCCACTGTCTCACATCCATTGCAGAAAAATTGGAACAAATATACCACTTGAACAATTCATTTTTTACAATTCCTTAGTAAATTTCCATTTTTTTTCCATAGATTACTCTAAAGCGTGCTTAATCTCTTTACCTCAGAAACCATATGATCAAATTCCTTTTCATGCCTCAGTAATGCCTTATCTCGCCAATTACTCTCATTCAGATTCATATCAGCTCCTTTCCAATCTAATCCAGTATCTTAATAGCATAACTATAAAGATATTAAACAACAATGGTGATAAAATTAACCTTGTCTGCAGACCACTCCTACTTTAAACAATCTCCCCTTCCATACCTGTTATCCTAACATATGCCCAACTGTTTCTGTAAGATGCTTTAATCGCCTTTAAATAGCAAACCATTTTATTCCCTTATTTCTAATGTTCTCTCACCGCTTCCCTATTTGCAAATCAAGAAGCAGCAAAATACGTCTTTTGCTTCTGTTTGAGAATTTTTCTTACAGCATTCTCAAGGTAAATACCATGAATTCCACCATCCTTGACGATCCTAAAACCACATTGTTCCTCTCCAATATATTTATCTCTATAATGCTTTTAACTTTTCTATTAATAATATTCGTCCATATAGTTTACTACACACTCAATAAACTATCCTCTATAATTCGAATTACTGCCTTTTTGTCATTAATTTATAAATTGGTAAAGACAGGATCTTGCAATCTTGTAACTCGAACATGTTTCCCAGTACATATACTATTATATACTATATACTAATATATTATATATATATATAGTATAACTATATATATATACTATATATATATATATTAATAATATATATATATATATAATATATATATACACCTTTTACTTTTACCTGACACCCATCATGGCGAGATGCACACGCGTGCTCAGGTACGTAGCCCTGATCAGCCCGTCTCTAGAGATCTTAGGAAGTTTGCTCCGTTTTTTGTCGTTGTTTCTGTGTTGAGATTAATTAACACAGGAGAGCAAGAAAGTAGGATGCTCCGGACCTGGTTTAGTTTTGACAGATGTTTGTGGTGTGTTTGTTTAAGGTTGAATCTGTGTATATAGTATTGTAATTTATGGTGATTCGCCGCATCTTAGCTTCTCCAAATATGACTGACTTGTTCTGGTAGTGAGTTGAATTCTGGTACTATTTCTGGTGGGATTGTTGTTTAGATTGTTTGTTTGGTGGCTGTGTCTAAGTGGTTTTCTGTAGTGTCGTGGTGGATTTATTTGATGTATGTGTGTTGTTTGTTGGTGAGAAATGTTGTTCAGTAATTTTGTTTGTAATAGTAGAAGCGTGAAGAAGGAAGGGTTGTTTGAGTAATGGTGGGTGAGTTTAGATTCGGCGCAATGTGTGCATGAAGTGGTTTGTGGTATTTGGGATTTGGAAAAAGAAATTGTGTGTTTATCATGTACAGGATGTGGTGCACAATGGGTAGAATTTGGCCAGGGTGCAGGTGTTGTTTGTGGTGGTTGTTGGTGTGCGCATCTGTTATGATTCTAAAGACTTTGGTTTTTGTGTGGCTGGAGTTTCTCTTATGTTATTTTTGTCAATAGTGGATGTCAGATTTGGGAGAAGAGTATTTGAGTTGGGCGGATGTATTGTTTGTATATAGTGGTGGTTTTCTGTTTACTTGTTTGTGGAAGTCTGTAGACAAGGATGGTTTCTTACTATGTTCAGCTTTCTTGTTTGCAGATTATTATGTTGTCTAGTTTTTTTGTGTAGGTGAAGATGCTTGTCAGACGTGTATATTATATATATATATATATATTATATATATATATATATATATAATATATAATATATTATATATAAATATATATATCTATATTATAATTAATTTATTATAAGTATTATATTTAATATATATTTTATATATATATATATATATATATAATATATAACTAATATATATGATATATATATATATATATATATAACTTATTTATATATATATATATTTAATATACAGTATATAATTATATTATATATATATATATATATATATTATATATATATATATATATTATATTAAATATATATATATATATATATATATATATATTAATATATATAGTATATAATATGTATATATATATATGATATATATATATAATATATATAATATATATATAACTATATATATATATATAAATATATAATATATATATCTATATATATATATCATATATATAAAATATATATTGTATATATATTACTATTTATATATATAATATATTATATATATACTATATATATATATATATATATAATATTATAATATATATATATATATATATTAAGGGATGTACCGATAGTATCGGTATCGGTATCGTATCGGTATCGGCATTTTTGTATGGTAACGATCGGTATCGGTATCGGTAAATGGCCGATACGTACGCGATTACTATCTTACTTTTGTGGGTGAAAATTATGATGAAACTTTTAGATTCAATTAATAAATCTAGTTCGATATAGATAGCTAGTACAAAGTTATGTTTTTTTTTTTCCTCGATTCCTTTTAACGTAAAATTCCGCTATTTGACAGCCATTTTATAATGTTAATACAGATTATCTACTTTTTTAGTTATGATCAGAGTAATGTTTTTTTTTGTACGTCAATTTGTGAGAGTGTGAGTGCGTGATGTTTTATAAACCTTTCTGATTATTCATATTTTAGATATTGTATGTAAATAGGGTTTTATCGTTTAAAATTTAGGTTTTAGCGTAGATAATGCAGTCATTCTGTTTGTTTTTTTTTTTTGTTTTTTTTTTTTTTGTGATTGCGTGGCGTGTGGTGGCGTGTGCGTTTTGTGCGTGGTGCGTGTGGTGTGCGTGTGCGTGGTGGTGTGTCGTGTGCGTGTGCGTGTGCGTGTGCGTGTGCTTGTCGTGTATGATATCAGATTTGCAGCAGGCGTGGCTTTCTTTTGAATTTACCAACATCAATATTACCTCTCTAACTCTAACCTAATTTTATGCTCTTGTCTTGAGACCCAGATGGCTAAAAATTCATCTTCTAATGTTTAACTTATCCAACTACAACTTATTTTTTAATTTCCGTTTGAAAGGGTGGAGTATGTGCCTATGTAATATTATAACATTCCTATAAACTCCTCGGAGATCTGAATTCGCTAACATCGATGTTGTTGGCTTAAACTTTCTTCCTTTACAATATTCTTTGCTTCTGCTACTGTTTCTCCTAACAGAACAGATTTTCATGCTTTTTTGATTACCTTACTACACTTCTCACATGACTGTTATATCTTCTCATCGAAATACTTGAGGTCTCTATTTAGGGGATTTCAATGTACACAAAACTGGATTGTTGGGTTCCTCTCGTACTGATTTAGGTTTGGGAGAGCCGAATCATTCAGTTTCTCAACGATTGGAGCACTGAGATTAAACAACCTACACACATTCCAGATCGTTCCATCCGATTCTTGAACACACTTGACCTATGTTTTCACCAAGAGATCTTCTTCTCTGATAAAAGTACTAATGCGTCTTGAAATTGACACAACTTTATACTAATTTTACATACTTTCTTCTCCAACATCTCCATCCTGCCCCTACGGGTTTTTTCTGGCACTTTGATCGGCCGATTGGGGGCATTCGCGTTTGCTTCTACGTCTATACTATATTGAAGTGATGCGTTTGACTCTTAAGCGCTTAGATTCTCTGCCGTAAAGTGGGAACCGTAAATGTTAAATGGAATGAGCAGGTGATTCCTTCTTGGACTAATATTTTCTAATCAAATGCCAGGTTCGATCGTGCTTGTTCGGCATTCAGCTGAGACAATGCGTTATAGGGTGTGGAAAACGTTCTCCGTTCTCCTATCACTTTCATTTTCATTCATAGATCTGAGAAATGTTGCAGGGGATACTCTTCGACGAGCAAAGCGAACTTTTCATTAACGAAATGCGCTGCCTCCTTGTTCTCTACTGACAAATCTCCTGCTTTGCCAAAAACATCTCTAGCAATTTCTGTAAATCATCCTTTTCCTCTCTATTTCGCTCTGATTGCTCTGTTTGTTTATACTCCACTGAAAGGCATCTCTCTTTGGCCTATCATTTTTCCTCTATTCAACCCTGGATCGATTCTGGTATATCTTCTTCCTGCTCCTTACTCTCTCAGTTGTCTATCTTTACCTGTCATTTCATTTGAATTGGTGCATGAGCTCTCTGAAATCTATGAACGTTAAGGAAGGCGGGTGGCCCGGAATGACTTCCTCTCCGATTTTTTTGAGGAAATGTGGCTCCGTGTGATCCCTCGTTCAAATTATATTTCTATGCTCAATATAGACTTTCCTCAAGTGTCGGAAGCGTGCTAGTCCAACGCTATTCCGAAAAAAGATGCTGTCCTTCTGATCTTATAACAGTATGCC
Source organism: Trachelipus rathkii (assembly GCA_015478945.1). NCBI lineage: Eukaryota > Metazoa > Arthropoda > Malacostraca > Isopoda > Trachelipodidae > Trachelipus > Trachelipus rathkii. Next base: position 22,103 of record JABUQX010130381.1, read on the forward strand.
TAATTCTTTCTAAAGATCTTTGAAACTCTTTCTCATCTCACTTCTAGATCATCTGAATCTCTTTCCCTTCTTCTGATTACCAGTACGGCTTTCGTGCTCGAGATCTACTGGCGATATACTATTCCTATTTAACAGATTTATGGTTTTCGCTTAGGAACTATAGGAAGACTTGTGTGGTGGCGCTTGACATATCCAAGCATATTGACCGGTATGGCACGGTACGCTCTCCAAGCTCATCCTTTGGTTTCCTTCTTCTCTTTGTTACTTATGTCTAGCTTCTTTTCAAATCGCTGCATGTGGCTGTTGTTGATGGGGGCGACTCTTCTTTTTCTGTCAATGTGGTGTTCCTTCAGGTTCTGTTTTCTTTGAAAGAATTTTTTTCTTCAAATGAAATTTTC
>JABUQX010130381.1:27500-28571 GCA_015478945.1 Trachelipus rathkii
TCTCTGTGTTAGATGGCTGTCGTTTACGTTGAGTTATTTAAGGTTTGAAGCGAGCCTATATAGAGGGTGGAATCATTATTGCATTGGATTTCCTCAATCAAACTAAAGATGTCTCATTTTATAGTCATTAGAAGTATATATTACATATCAAACACTGGTATCAATTAGTTTTAAAGTGCCCATTTCCTCACGCTGATTGGCCATGATCGCACTCGTAAATGATTTATTGTCTGTCGTACTAATTCATTTTTCTGCTGTATGTATTGTAACAGTCGATCTGTCTTTTTCTGCAGTCAAACGTCATTAATTTGTGGATGTTATCGTAATCTTGATTGCCCCAAGCAAAGAGTCCAATAGTGTGAGGTTCGGTCGACTAGAGTCTGTCGATTATCATGTCCTCGAATATGTCGGTTTCTTGGTGTGTTGCTTGTTATTCGCATTCTGTGGTGTGGGGCACTATTATTTTTTATTTCTGGAATACCATTGATAACTGTATATTTGTTTGCATTATTATATATTTATAAAGATAATGCTATCTGTGCTGTTTTGTGGGTAATAATTCGTATTAATGCGTTCACCCTAGGTTTGTGTTTTAGTGTGTTCTAGTTCCTAATGGTATTATATACCATATAATATTCTATAAATAGAAATCTCTTTTATGTTTATATTTTTTTTTATATTATGATACATTTTTTTATCTGTAATATAGTTTATTTTAATATATTTATATACTTTATTTTACCTATGATACATTTATTTTATTTTATATATAATAGTTATATTTGTCGCATTTAAATTGGTGGGTACTTGTCATATAGCATATATCATATTTAATATATTATATTATATATATATATATATAATATATATTATATATATATGATATATACTTTAATATAAAATATATATTAGGGTTGAAAAAACAATGGTTTTTTTTAAAAACCATAAAAACATTGTTTTTAAAAATAAAAAAAATAAAGCAATGTTTTTTTTGTTATTATTATTTTATGCCATTTTGATGGTTTTAATGTAGTTTTTAATGTTTATAGATTTAGGAAATCACAACTGGAA
>JABUQX010130382.1:0-2500 GCA_015478945.1 Trachelipus rathkii
TAGTAGTATATATATATATATATATATATATATATATATAGTTATATATATATATATATATATATGCCATATATATATATATAAAGTTAAATAAAGCTGTTAACGTCTTTGTTATATTAGATGTTAAAAAAGTCCCTGATTGCTAAAACAACCTTTGGCAGCAAAGAAGTTTTTATTATATGTTAATCTAACTACAAAATATAAAAATCACTGAAACATATAGAAATAAATAAATAAATAATTGTTTACCATACATTTAAAGGAATAGGAACCTTATCAAGAATATACGATGGTGGTAAAGGATCAAAACTTTTGCGAAGAACCTGATGATGATTATTTTTTTCTAGTTGGTTATTAAAGAATGGAATAAAGAGAAGGTATTCAGTGGGCTCAGTTCTACGGGGTACCCAAGATACATAAACCCAACACCCCCCTCAGACCTATCATGGCCAATACTAACTGCTCAACATATAAACTTTCTAAATGGTTATCATCCCAACTTAACTCTCTCATCAATTCCATTTCCCACACATATCTTTCCAACACAGATGATTTCATCACTAAAACACGCCACATCAACATCCACACTCACAACATAGTTAGTTACGACGTCATATCTTTGTTTACCTCTGTACTCGTCCCCTATGCTCTCTCTCTCTTCTCGAACAATATCTAACTCAAAATGATATCACTCTACAATATCCTTTCCCCATGCTCAAACAATTAATCCACCTAACACTCGATCACAATTTTTTTTTCAATTCAATCACTCCTTCTATAAACAATCTTCCGGACTGAGCATGGGGTTGTGTTTATCCCCCACTTTAAGTAACATTTATATGGAACTTTTAGAACATTTCCACATCCTCCCCCATCCCTCCCTCCACCAATCCACATGGCTGAGATATGTTGACGACATATTTTAAGCAGCCATCCCCAAAGAAAAGACCCATGACTTGATAGATTCCAACACTACCAATAATATACACCCTGGTTGCTATTCAATTTACCATAAACCCGTCCAAACAATACACTCTTTTTGACAACCTCATACATGTACAAATCTTGGCCCCACAACCTACACTTCAGCGTTTATGCAGAAAACTCACCCCACCTTGCTACATTCACTGGCTCTTTCCACCCACTCTAAACACCTTCAAAATAGCTACCTCTTCTTTATACTTGGCAGGCCTAAAATCTATGTTCCCCTTCTGAACATTGAACTCAATTTTCTTCGTCACGTTCACCAAACTGTTATATCCCAAACACATACTCCATCTTGCCTATAAAAGCTAAAAACCCTAAGTTTTACAATAATACCCCAAACAAACCCCCACTACGACCTTTTTACCCATTCCTCACATCCAAAAAATAAATTTATATCTTGTTTATGATTGTTTTTGAGTACTTATGCCTTCTTGATATTTTATCCTGCGCCCCCCAAACCTCACACTCCCTCTCAACAAGTCGTGTACAGGATACCCTGTAGCAACTGTGACTCGGTTTATATAGGAGAAACCATCAATCTTACAAGACGTAAAGATCAACACAAACATGACCTCAATACCGGCAACCAAAACTCCCTCCTAACATTACACCGGTCTACCCAAAACCACCATATAAATATTTCACAAATGTCAGCAATAGCACACATCAACAACCAAAACTACAGGAAAATAGCTGAATCATATTGCATAAAAAATATCTCAAATTTCAATCGCATTCCCGGAAATACAAATATTGACACCATACTGAACGCCGCACTGAATACCTCCTCTATCTTCCATTCTTTCTTCCATTCTTTAATAACCAACTAGAAAAAAATAATCATCATCAGGTTCTTCGCAAAAGTTTTGACTCCTTTACCACCATCGTATATTCTTGATAAGGTTCCTATTCCCTCGGGAACGAAAGCTTGAAGTTTAAACAATTATTTATTTATTTATTTATATGTTTTCAGTGATTTTATATTTGTGATTAGTGATTTATGTAAATAAAAAAAAAAAAAAAACTTTACTCTTAAAGTTGTTTTTAGCAATCAAGGGCTTTTTAACAAAAGAGGTATATTTTTATATATATATATATATATGCAGAAAGAAAGATATATATAAAGGTATATATATATATATATATATATATATATATATATGCATGGTATGAAAGAAAGAAAGTTATATATATATATATATAAAGTATATATATATATATATATATATATATATATGTGTGTAGTTATATGTAGAGTAGATTTTTTTTTATACGTATAGCTATAAACCTTCTTATACAGATGGTGTTAACAATATATATATATATATATATATAAATATATATATATATATATATATATATATATATATATATATATATATATTATATTATATATTATAGATATTTTTAAACCACCTAGTTAAAAAATTAAAAGATAAAACATTAAAACTGTAACAGTTAACAAAAAGTTAAGAAAGAAATTAACAAGTATAGAAAGTTTAAAATAGCGCCT
>JABUQX010130382.1:7500-14760 GCA_015478945.1 Trachelipus rathkii
GTAGATCTACAATTGAGTTTCGATGCCCTTTCTGATGAGGAAGTAAAGTGTGTCACGCATCTTTATTTTCGGAAGCGACCATTGGCAAAGACACCAATAGGATATACATTTATCTTTGTTGGAAATAAGGCTAGATATAAAATACTGAACGAGTGAAATTCTTCCAACCATGAGTAAGCAACACCACCAAACGATTTCGCCGCAACCACGAATGTCTTAACAATCGACTCAATCCCCTGGTGATGACCCACTGAATATTGTGGGTTATCACCCTCATCCCTTTGATGAAAAAACAACTAAGGAGGCGATCTAAAAAATGGAAATCTGAGATAACTCTACAATTCTCTCACCCACCCTTTACTACTTACATAGTAGATAGAAAACTTTCCGATGCCAAGCGAGATAGCTACTTCTGAAAGAGTTCAGGGAGGAGGGGCTTTCATACAACAATTATCGAATAACTTGGGCTGCTCTGTCGCCTCTGAAGAAAACCAGACAGAGCGCCAAAACGAAACACTGCAGATTATATGACGAGGTCACCTCTCTGATAATAATCTCACAGCGCGCATCGGAACCGGCTTTAGTGAATCCACCTTATCAGGAGAGGTGCTCTAGAGAAAATGAGCTCCTGATACAAATTGAGCCACAGTTAATACCCTCTCATGCTTGCCTGCTGGACTGTCATGTATATATGAATAAACCCTTCGAACAGTAAGAATATACCTTAGCAGAAGCTATAGAAGGCATTAGGTTGCATTGGGGAAGACACGAGTAGTGAATAGTATTTCCAAGGACTTAGGAGACGACAAGCATCAAGATAAACATAGAAAGAGAGGGTTGAAGGACCGACTCTTATGAATTCTTCAGAACCAATTCTATGAATATATGGTCAGACCCAGAAGAAATATCCCTACCTCCCGGTTTTTTTGATGCATACAACAGAATGGATTTCAAAGTGCTTACCGATATTATTTCCTTCTCGTTAAATTATCATTTTTCAAGCCACCATACTTTCTATTATTTATCGAGATAATTATTTAAATTATTAAGTTGAAATATAAGGATAGTATTTACTCCAATGATAATAATGAAGAATATATATATTCTATGAATTAATATTATTATATTTGTTATTAAAATCTGTTATATTATTATGTATATTATAATTTATTTATTTAAGTGAGAAATCGTAACAAATTTTAATATGATAAATATTATTAATATCTATCTCCCATATTATATATATATCTTATCACTTCTTACTTAAGCCCCTTATTATATTACAACCTTTTTTAGGGTTTGTTTCCAATTTAGATAAGTGAACGCGCACGATCGATCAACAGCTCGGTGTGAGATACAGCCCATTCCTCTTCGTGATCTTCCGGCTACAGCAAAGCATGCGAGTACTGATATTTCTAGCACATGCATTATATTGCTGAATCTAAAGATTTGAAATGTCCTAAAACGTGAAAAGATTAATTAATTAAAATGTAAATCAAAATTGCTGGTACCAATAAATTAAACACACAATAAATATTTAAAGTCTATAGTGATTCAACGAGTCTCGAGGTATTGTGCCAGGGTTAGATCCATCGCCCGGACCCTAGGCACAATTCCTCGATCAGGAGTTATGTGGATAATTATATTAACATAAGCTACAAAAGAAACTCAAAAATAAAACTTAATTCAAGTTTAACCAATTGTTTCATTCTACTGTGATAATTGCAAGATTATATTAAACAATTATTCCATAGACGCTACTGTGTGTATTGTTGTTTGTTTGGAGTTAGTTATGCTTGTTATAGCGTTTGTTGTTAGTTGTAGATTGATCGTTAGTTGATTGAGTGTGTAGTGGTTGTTGTTGATTATGTTAGTAACGTTGTATTGTAATGTTTGGTCGCTATGTGTCTATATAATTTAGAGAACAATCATTTGCGTTATATGTAAAATATCAAATTACTTATTCTATGGAGTAAAATAAAGAGATTTTTTGAAGAACCACTTCATCTCAATTTAAATAGGAGAAGATATTTAATATATAAACTACGAAGAATTATAATTTATTTCTCTGCTCCTTATAATATAAAAGGATCATTGCTTAATTATTATTAAGTAAAAGTCAGTAAACATAAATATATATTATATGGGACCTGTTTGGTTAATAAATGCTCAATATAATATTAATAAATTATAAGTTAATATATACAAAAATTTCTCTTTTTTGGGGCCTACCTTATCATACCTAGTATCTTAAAACAAACTTTCATTACTAATATTCTATAAATAATAATTACTATAAACTCAATTATATTGTTAAACCCCTTAAGTACTAAACGAGTATATGATTTGGTGAATCTGTGAACTCCTGAATTCGAAATTGCACTTATAAAATAATTTTCAACTGCAAGTGATTATGAATTTTTCTATCCTGCAAGTTCTTTCCCACTTGATATATATAATTTACCATGGACTTTTAATACATATTCAGGTAGTAAATATTTATACATCTACGAGAAGCCCAGGTAAAGGAATAAATAGGTAAAAGCTGTTAAAATCCACCAAATCAAAGTAGAAAATCTAAGAAATCGAAATTTGCTTCTATCGTTTTTATTACGTAATTCTACATATTGATACTTATTGTAAATGAATTTTTTTGCATCATTTATATCTTTAATAACCTATATTAGTTAATATCCATATATATTTATATATATATTTTACACATTAATTAATATTATATATATTCTTTTATAATTATATAAGTTATTATATTTATATAACTCAAGACAAGTAAATAATTTATATGAGTTTTAAAACCTCCATAAAAATCAGTTATTATAATAATACTCTCAGTTTGAGAAAATGAAGTAATAAAAGTCTAAGTAGGTTAATTATTAATCAATCCATACATAAATTAATTACATAATTATTATATGATGATCAGATAAGAGATTTCTATAGAAGGATTGAAGATAATACTATCTATAATAAATAACTCATATTCAGACAAAGTTGTCAGTTCTTTTTCAAGAAAGAATAAAACGAACAGTCTATATAAATAACGTAAATCATAAAATAATTCAAGAAGAAAGAGATACTATAATTATTATTTCACAGTGATGATAATTAAATAACCTCTTAATTCAATAATTAACTTAACAAACATTAACTTTTGTAGATAGGATGTTATATCATAAAGAATCTATAGAACAGACACCCATGTTTCGAAACAAGACAGGCACAAGGTGAATATTGGAGCGTGCGGTTCAATTGTACCCTTTCCAGAAGGAGCTGAGCAGATCCTCTAAATTGACAAATAAGCTTAACCTTACACGGATCTACATATAGAGTAGAAATTCCATCAAGGACATTTATTCTCTTAGAGAGAATATAATTTCCCTTCATAGAAACGGAGAATAACAACTTACGAATAATATCCCTCTCCTCTGCATCTTCTCCTTCCCCAATTTTCTTCTTATACGACCTTAGCATTGTAATGCAAGAACAAAAAAAATTTATAATATTAAGACTTTATTGTCTTTTTGTCAAAAATTTTTGTATTAACAGTTTTTAAATGTATATTTTTGACACATTGTTCAAAGCACCTTATGACACGTGTCCGTATCTCGATATTTTTTGGGTTATATAATAATAATACTCTTAACTAATGTATTCTGCACATTTTTTTTTTTATCTTTAATGTAATATAAAGTTTAAAATACATTTTAAAAATCAATTTTTAATTCAAATTCTTAACATTATTGGTAAGTACTAGTCTACTAATCTAATTATGCTGTTTTGCAATTCTGCCCAATGCATGCTCACGATATCCTTCAGTAAATGTAGCACATACTTTGTTTTCAATAGGAAAATACACTAGCTATTTAATCAGCCTTGAGATCATTTTTAAACTAAACAGTGGATACCCTTATCCTGCCTCTACAACTATCTATCTACTACTACTACTGCTACTTACTACTACTACTTACTACTAGCTACTTTATTTCACAATAATCATAATAATGATATGAAAATAATCTTTATATAAAGATAAATACAATACATAAATACTATATTAATATATCTTTCATAAATATATATATAATAATAAACATGATTTTTAATGTTTACTTACATAATAATAAATAATAATACTTTACAAAGGCTCAAATGATAAGACAAAAAGTTATTAAATGAATGAAATATAATTAGGGAAAATAAATATAAAACAAGTAAAGTTAATTATATGATAAATAAATCTTGTAATTGACAGATTAATCAGTAGGTTTAAAAAATAAAATTAGAAAAAAATAGAATTTTAAATTTAATATAAAAAAATCAATTTCTTCTAAATATAGATATAGTATATATATATGTTAATCAAGTAAAATATTGAATGAAAAATAAATTAAATTAATCAATTTATGGTAAATACATTATTAACTAGATTATAATTTTTTAATTTTCATTTAAGAATAAAAAAAGAAATAAGTATTAAAGAATAATCCCCATTATGGGTGTTTGCTCAATATAATAAGAAATATGTGATTACATACAAGAAGTAAGTAATAACTTCAATAGACTCAGCGATATTTTATAATAGGTAAGAATAATATTATCCTTGAAAAAATAATAATTGGTAACATCAAGTCACAAGTTGCTAATGTTATTAATTACTATTATAATATCAAACTTGTAGTTTTTATATGTTATAAATTAACTATATTTCTACTAATTAAATAAACGAAAATTTTAAAAGATTGAATCAAAATTCTGAATTAAAACTTTTGGTAATGTAAGAAATAATCGTTTTCAAGCTACTAATAGGGCCTACTTACATTATTTATTAATCAAATACTCAAATATTGTTATATATATAAAAGAATACAATTTAATATATTATCTTTTAAATTCTATAATGAGACAATAGCGAATAATAACAATCAAACAGATAAATAACATATAGAGATAATTAAGTGATAAATATAATAATTTTCATAAATAGCATAGAAATTTGATTTGTCAAGTGGCAAAGAAAAGAATTCATCCGCGCCTCGAAAAGCAAATACAAAGATAAAAATTATTATATTAAATTATTCACCTATTAAACAATGTGATATGTAATAACAAAACGTAACTTGATACACTAATGCTTAAATAGAATAATATAGTATAATAAGAAGAAATTTAGAAAAATTCTAAACTGTTTAAATTAATTTTACTTAGTTGGAAAATTATATAAAAAGAAGCTTAGTGATTTTATTAGAAAAAAGTTAAATCATTTATATAAAACTATTAATATCATTTTATTTATAAAAATGTCTTGAATCTATTTGTCATGTGGAAACGCCTACTTTAATTACTAATCTAGATCTTTTTCTACTCTCAGATATCTATAATAGAACAATTTTAAGTAAGTTCTGTAATGATAAAATTCATAATTTCTATTAAGAGCTCAATTTCAGTATAAACAACTCAACTCAATTAAGAAAATGGATATCTTTCAACGTTTATCCCTTATTCTCTTGTACTTACTTCTCTATTCTCTCCTACCTACGTAATACCACAATCCATTGACAATCTTAATCATCGTTATTCGTGCATGTTCTGTTATCACTACGAAATATAAATAACACATAAAAGGATAGTCTCATCGCGTTATTTCAGTAGAATTGAAAATATAATACTATTACACACATTACAACCGATAGCTCATCCATGCTTCATTTGCAGAAATACTGTTTTCAGATTTTACTTTTATATTTTTATATAGTTCCTTGCATTTTAGTACTGAAATTATTTCCTTATATACTTGGGTAATGCGAAAGACAACTTAGCTTCGTTTCGAATAGTTCTTGTTACTCCTTAACTTATTTTAGTATTTTTATACTAAGAAAATGATCCAGAAGTGGAAAATTTTTTTGGTAAGATACACATAACATATTCACTACAAAATTACCTTTTTTACTTATTTTTTATATTAATGAAAAATATATTTCTTTATATGGGTTATACTCGAACCAACATTATTTTATTTTTATAGAATCGATCTAATATACGTATATGATTAAGAATCATACATATTTACAGAACGATTTACACGAACTGTAAATCCTTACGGGCTAAAGTACCCATCATATTTTTAAGAACATTAAAGCTAGAAAATATATCAGAAACTTCACATATTTTAGGCTTGAATGTTTTTTAAAGAGAAGACACTTAATAGGATCTGTTCTCTCAACATCTGCTGTAAAACTAGCGAGATTGTTAAAGTTAAGAAAGAACAACCAGCTAAAATTCCTGGTAAATTGTTGTTATGAAAACAAACATCAATTTGTCAGAATGAAACGAATGTCAAGAGAAGAGGAGGCAGTATTGACACTGACTTGTTCAATCGCTACTTCACACTCATTCCCAACAGGAAAGAACAAATTGTTTGAGTCAACCAGACAACTTTAAATTGTGTCTACTACACAAAAATCATAACATATTTGTCAGAAATAAAAAGGCCTTATATCTACGCTAATGCCTTGGTCAGAGGAGTGTTCTGACTGTGCGCTTTCATATTATTTAATTTTTGTTACCTGATATTTTTTTCTTTTTTAAATATAGCTATATGGTAAAGTTAACCTTCGCCACAGTCATAAGGATTTTCTGCAGTATATGAGCTACACTGAACTTTAGAAAAATATAATCTTATTTTTCGTTAGTCCTAGAAATTCTCTTGTATAAAATATTTGGTTTTGACCAAGAAAATGTACATAAAGACTGCCTCAGAATTGTAAACAATTGTAAATATGGGATTGAATAATCTGAGGTAATACCGACTTATGAGTCTAACAAGAGAAACTTGAAAGTTTAGGTGGAAAATGAAATATTGAGAATAAGAAGACATTGGAGTGACTTGAAAACTACCACTGAAAATTGAACATTTGAGTTTAACTTTTCTTGAGATAATTCAAAACAAAGACCCAATTAATCACCTCAATTATATTACACTTCTTATACTTTTCTATTTTTATAATAAAGAAAATAATAACACTGATGAATGTTATCTTCTTAGTATTAAACTTCAAGAAATATTAATGAGTTTTTTATTAGACTGCTCTAACTTAAAGAACATTTGCAAATTCAGTTCTTTGACAATAATTATTCAGACAGGACATATTTCATGAAAAGACATGTGATAATACCCTAAATAGTTTCCTCATTATATAGAATTAATCCTAGTTTTAATCCTGAAAGAACATCTTGATAGGA
>JABUQX010130383.1:0-15261 GCA_015478945.1 Trachelipus rathkii
ATATATATATATATATATATATATATATATATGCTATATATATATATATATATATATATAGCCGTATGATAGGATTAACAGGGAAGCTTGGCAGGTGTTAGTGATATACGGTGTTGGTGGTAAGCTTCTGAATGGAATCAAAAGTATGTATGACGATAGTGAAGCGTGTAAGAATAAATGTTGTCGAAAGTGATTGGTTTAATAATAGCGGAGTCAGGCAGGAATGCGTTTATGTCTCCTTGGATATTCAATTTGAATATGGATGGGGTTGTGAAAGAATTAGAGGTAGGGGTGGCAGGGGATGGTGTTAGAATGATGGAGAATGGAAGAGAGTGGAGAGTGCCCTACCTATTATTGCGGATCATTTGTGTTTTGTGTGAATCTGAAGAGAGAGATAGAAGGATTGGTAGAGAAATTTGGCAGGGTGCATAAAAGGAGGAGTTTGAAAGTAAGTATAGGTAAGAGTAAGGTTATGGTTGTGAGTGAGGACAGTCCTAGGTGTGAAGTTATGTTAGATGGTGAGCAGCTGGAACAAGTAGTCTGAGTTTATATATTTAGGATATATGTTGGATGAAAAGGGAACGGATGATACAGAGTGTAGTGAGAGAGAGAGAGAGAGAAGAGAGAGAAGAGAGAGAAGTGAATGGTAGGAAGGTGGATGGTGCAATTAAATCGTTGGTGGATGTAAAGGGACTAAGTCTTGAGTGCGTTAGTATGTTGTTACCTGTGTTAATGTATAATAGTGAAACTATGGTCTGGAATAAGAGGGATAGATCTAAAGTGCAATGTGTTCAGATGGACAATCTTAGGGGCGTGTTAGGTGTGAGAAGAATTGATAAAATGAGGAATGAACGTATTAGAGAGTTGCGTGGTGTGAGGAAAGGGGTAAATGAGAGAATAAATGAAAGTACGTTGAGATTGTTTGGTCATGTGGAAAGGATGGATGATTGTCGGTTGGTTAAGCGGATTTATAGTTGAGTCGGTAAAGGAATGCCTGGAGGAGAGGAATGTGAGCTTGGCAGAGGCGAGTAGAAAGGCTCATAATAGGAGTAAATGACGGGGTTTTGTGAGGGGTTTTGTTTGTGGTGCACCTGGGCCAAGGGATGAACCCTATATTGACGAGATGCCATAGTGAGGGTCCGTCGCAGTCCCGTGAAGCCCTAGGGTGGGTTTTTTCTGACTGCGACGAGTTCTCACTTAAGGGTATAAAGGGGGCGATCAAGCTGGGCTTACTTTTGGACTTGTTATATTCTTCTTCTAATATTTTGTGTTCGGTGCATGCGACGCACCTTACCCCAGTCTGGGAAAAGGTGGGTGATATATATATATATATAAATATATATATATATATATATATATATATATATATATATATATATATATATATATATATATATATATATATATATATATATATATATATATATATATATATATATATATATATATATATATATATCTATATAGTAAATATATATATATATATATATATATAGTGCTATTATTTTATACAAGTTGGTAGCTTTAAGCTAATCCAAAAATGTCAACTTATCATTTGCAGCAAGCCATGGAACACACGTAGCGTCAATCACTTCAGCCTACTTTCCAGATTCACCAGAGAAGAATGGCGTAGCTCCTGGAGCTAAAATTGTTTCTATTACTATAGGCAAGTTAATTTTGTTATTATTATTATTATTATTATTATTATTATTATTATTATTATTATTATTATTATTATTATTATTATTATTATTATTATTATTATTATTGTTGTTGTTGTTGTTGTTGTTGTTGTTGACGTTGACTTGTTTCTAATTATATTATTGGCAAGTTAAATTTGCTAGTTTTTGCTTGCTTTTAATAATTCCACAGAATATATATGCTTAAGCTTTTTCATTATTATTATTATTATTATTATTATTATTATTATTATTATTATTATTATTATTATTATTATTATTATTATTATTATTATTATTATTATTTCAATTTAATTAATAATTATATTTTCTAATTTGAAGTTATTCAATCTTGACATTTTCTTTTTAACTGGATAAATGTTTTCAGAATATTATTATTATTATTATTTATTTTTTTTATCTTCCTCTTTGAGCCCTGATTTGGGATGAGGTTGGCAACATACACCGTAACAATAGTTTAGTAGAAGAACATGACATAAGTTGAAAGGAAATCCCTCATACCTTCACCTCTATGGTGGCAACTGGAATAAGTATCTGAGTTTAAATATTTAGGCTAAAGCTATATTGGATAAAAAGGAAACGGATGATGGAGAGTATAGTGGGAAAGTTGTGAGTGGTAGGAAAGCGACTGGTGTATTTAAATCTTTTGTGAATGGAAAGGGATTAAGTTTTGACTGTGCTAGAGTTCAGCATGTAGGTATGTTCCCGGTGCTAATGTATTGTAGCGAAACTATGGTGTTGAATAAAAGGTATAGATCTAAGGTGATCTGTTCAGATGGATTATCTTATATTATGGATAATCTTAGGAGAGTGTTATGATGTGAGAAGAATTTATAAAATGAGGTATGAGAGTGTTATGGAGCAGTTTTCTGTGAAGAACTGCGTGATTGAGAAAATAAATGAAGAGTGTATTAAGATGGTTTGGTCATATGGGAATGATGAATGATAGTCGGTTGGTTTTGCCGGTGTATAGAGGTGAGTGTGTGTTTGGGAATTGACTGACTGGGAGATCAAAGAAAAAGTGGATCGAGTCTGAGTGTTTGAAGGAAAGGATCGTGAATTTAGCCCAAGCGAGAGGATTGGTGCGTAATAGGAGTGAATTGTGTGGTTTCGTGAGGGGGCATGATTGTGTGCGTGGCCCAGGGGGATGTACTGTGACATGATTGTGCCCATGGCCCCGGGGTATGTACCGTTACATTGACGAGATGCCTCAGTGAGTGACTGTCACGGTGTTCTGTAGCTTCAAGGAGGTTGTGAAGGGCTTTCTTCTTTAACTTAGGTCATGTTGTTCAACATGAATATTCTGTTCTTGGTGTAATGCACCCTCACCCCTACCTGTGCTGATCTAAGCTGGAATACACACACACAGTATATATATTATATATAATATATATATAATATTAATAATATAATATAATATAATTATATTAATGATAAAAGTAATTAAAATATATTATATATATTAATAGAAAGTATATATATATATTATTATATATATATATATTATTAATATTAATATTATATAATTAATATATAATAGTAATAATATTGATCTATATATATATAAAGAATAGTATAATATATATTATAAATATAAAATAAAATATAAATAAGTATATATTATATAATATAAATATATATATAATATATATATTAATATTATATAAAAAGGGTATAGTAGAGATATATATATAATATACTATATAGTATGATATTATATAATATAATATATACTATATATAATATATATATACTAATATATTATTTAGGTGACAATAGACTGGGGTCAATGGAAACTGGAACTGCTCTTGCACGTGCCATGAATAGAGTGATGAGCAATCCAGATTATAAAGTTGACATTATTAATATGAGTTACGGTGAACACGTGCACTCATACTGGTCTAATTGCGGGGTAAGTACAACACCTTATTAATCTATAGTGCTTTGTAATATAACGACGGTTCTGAAACATTTTTTTTTTTGTTATGCTTTAATTTTTATTTACTGAAATAGCACATGTTTTTTATTATTACGATTATTACCTTTCAGGATAAATATTAATTTTACAGGAGATTAGGTGAATTAGCGCACGAAGTAGTTAATAAATATGGTGTAATTTGGGTATCTTCTGCTGGGAACCATGGCCCAGCTTTGAATACTGTTGGAGTTCCTCCAGATTTTTTCTCGGATTCTATTATTGGCGTCGGGGCTTATGTTTCGCCGGATATGATGGCTGCTGAAGGTATTCAATGGCGGATAAATTTGCCAGGTATACTCTCTTAGGATTGTTATAATGGCTATATAAAATGATAGTATAATGATTAATATAATATATATATATTAAATATAGTATATAATAGAATTATTAGATAGAATCAGGTAATAAAAAGTATAGAGTATATACTATATGATAACGTAGGGATTGTGTATGGTAAGTGGTAAGAGGCTAGAAATATATAAAATATATATAATAGTATAATATATATATAATCTGTTCTTTCTTCTTTCTTCCACCTTCCTCTTAGCCCCATAGATGGGGTAAGGTGCGTGTACTAGAGCATCGGAAAAAGAAAAGCATAGGAGAACATGACAAACGTCGAAAAGAAGCCCAGTCCTATTACCATAGGCAAACGTCTAGTACCATAGATTAGTTGAGAGCTCGTCATCAGACAGGAAAATCCACCCTAAGCATCATGGGACCATGCGACGAAACCCTCATGAGTTAATATCGTCAATGTAAGGGTTCATACATGGCCCAGGATGGGAAAAACCAACACCATGACCCCCATAACAAAACCTCCGCCATTCTATCCATCATCATGCACCTATTATCTCGCTCTTGTCACAAAACCTCACAATTTCTCTCTTCAGACATATCGTTTCACCGACTCAATCCACTTTTTCTTCGGTCTCCAGCCGGTCGGTTCCAACACACTCACCACTATACACCACCCCTCGCTTAACCAACCTATCTATCATGTCATTACCTTTCAACATGACCAATAACAACATGACTTTATTTATTTCTCATACATCATTTACCCCTTCTCTCACACCCCACCACCCAACTCTCTATATACGTTCATTTCCTCTCTTATCGAATTCTGTCTCAAATCGTGTAGCACACCCTAAAGATTGTCCCATTCTGGACACATTGAATCTTTAGATCTATACCGTTCTTATTCCAACATAGTCTCAACTCGCATATCAAATTAACGACTAGGTTTAACAACAATAACCCATGTAATGACCCGCGGAGCAACACTCAAGAATTAGTCTCCCTTTGCATTCACTACGATTTAATGCGAGCCAGCCACCTTCCTGCCATTCACAACTTCCTACTATAGCTCTGCATTTTCGTCCGTTACCCTCTCATGCCCAACATCATACCCATCAAATATTTAACTCAGACACTGTGTGAGCTTGCTCACACATCTGAACATAAACTTCAGAGAGAGAGTGGTCCTCCTCACACAACCATAGAATAACTTTACTCTCTATCCACACGTTACTTTCAAGCCCCTCACCCTTTCATCAATCACGACCTGCCCCCAAAGTCTCTCTATCTAATTCCTCCCTCAATGAGACTCTCTTCAGATTTACGCTTCACACAGAACCAATAATTCTCGCCATTATAATAGGTGGGAAACAGCTCTCACTCAAACTTCCCATCTCCACATTCTAAAACACCATTTCCTGCCATCGCCACCTCCTCTAAATCTTTCATAACCCATCCATATACAGAACTTGAATCCAGGAGACATAACACACACCCTGTCTTACTCTCCGTCTATTAATCCTAACCAATCACCCATTTGACCACATTGCAATATTTACTCTTTAACACGCTTCACTATCGTCATACAATACTTTGATTCCATCAGAAGCCTACCAAGCGTAACACCATATAATCACTACAGAACGCTGCATAACGACTTCCCTATTTAACTCTATCATACGCCTGTTGCAATTCTATAAAACCTAAATACAATTTTAATTCGTCTTACGCCCTCATTTCTAATCATTTTGTTTCCAATGTAAAGTTTGATCACCACACATCCTCTATCCAACTACCTAAACGCCACCTGTCTCACACAATCAGATCCCTCAGTCACTCGAACGCTACTCATTTCGGTACCATACAATGAACCAAGCAATGATGAATCCTCCCGATACAATACACTCAAGTAAACTTATTCCCTATAAGGATTCTACATTCCCATTTTTATCTTCGACCTTACCCTCTACGAAGGGTACTGATTACCGCTCTCTCTCCAATCCCTTCGAGACTATACCCTCCATAAACCGCTTTATAATTGGAACGAACACAATTCTGTCACACAAATCCAAGTCCAATCACCAGACGAGAGCTCGGTTGATCATAAATATTCATATAACCATATCATTGCACTAGTACCCGTGATATTGAGGCCAATTCTTCAACTTTCCTCACTCCTATCCGACATTCCTATCCTCCTTACTATAACTCTCATCACCCAAAATAACATATTCTATCTGCACCATTCAAAACCGTCAACATATGTCATCTTAACACCTGCATCATTACTAAAGAGTTATCATTGTGCAGATTTTATCGAAGTGTTCTTTCCACACTCCCTCACAATCCTTTCATCAGTCTACAAAAGCACCATGACCGCTATTCCATTAATTCTAAGCAGATTCTCCCTATTCTCATTCTTAACCTTTTCAGCGCTTACTCTTCCAGAAGAGAGCTTCCTATTTCCTTGTATGTCTTCATTCATCTCCTTCCAAACTTTCATTTACCTCTTGTTTTCTCCTATGCATGTATCACCTTTTAGTATTTCTTTTTTCCAATCCTTATATAATTCCCAAGCATCTTTCCTTTGAAATTTCATCATTTGCTTTTAAGTACATAACCACGCATCTTTTTACCTTTACCGCTTTCATCACCTCTACACTCCAAACCATTCGCTGTTAAACTCATTCTTACTTCCTACTTTAGCACATCCACACAACTTCCTTGCACTACTAACAATTGCTTCTTCATTTGCCCCCAGATTTGCTCATATTTGTTCCAATTGTTCATCATCAAAAATGAACCGTATTTACTAGCGACGACGCTCCTTATCATACTGTAAAGACCTTATATCTTGCACACTTAACTTCCTTCTCACTACTTACAATTTACCTATACTATTCCTTTTCGTGATCAAACCTTCCTCTTCCATCACAAGCCCGCCACTAACTTAATGTTTACATAGAACAACACATATATAGAAAACCGATTAATTCCCGATTTCCAAACCCCTAACTGAGTAATTTAACACCTATCACAGTACTTTCAAACATCTCCTAACTCACACAGTGAGACGAGGCTGAAAAATCAAATCATACTTTCACCTTCGAGTACCATCCTCGTACCTACAAGAAGATGATAGAAGTAGAGACAGGGCCGGTCCAGTCCAGTGTACTATACGAACTCCTAGTATAAAAAACTAAAAAAAGGAATACTCTTGTGTTTAAAAGAAAGGTATATATACACTTAGGCTGCGCGTTACAACAGAAATCAAAAATATCAGCGTTATTCCTTTTAGACCATTGCTACAGATTTCATTGCTCCCGACCACATAAACCAAACACCACCTGATTATAGCCATCTAGGCGATGATCGGATCCCATCGTGTGGGATACAAACTTCTATCCAAGACATTCAGGGTCCACCAAAACTAATCCATCTGAAGCTACAACTACTCAACACTAACAATCCAAAAACATCATTCAGAATCGCCAAAAAACGTACTCTCTTTCAACGTTTCCTTCAGATGGACCATAACGTCACAACCACATAAAAACAATAAAAATAGAATACTTAACCTTTTCAGAACTTAAATTATACCACTATTTAATTCTAGGACTCAAACAATCAAAGTCTACCATAACTTCATTAACCAACAAGGTCACTCATGACAAAATGCATAACTCCTACCTTCTCTCAATCTTCTCTTGGACCACACCCAACGCACACATTTCACATGCACAAACCAACTTAATTTCAACGCTTTTCACCTTTCATCATTTGTTCAGTCCAACGAGCGATCCACAAAATCAAGATTTGCCCTTCATAATCCAATCCATGCACCATAACTCTCTCTTCTCACTCAACAGTTATCCTACTGACATTCATCATGTACCCTAAACATTATCAACAATTTCGCCGTAAAAGATTAGAAGGAATAAAAATACGAGAAAAAATAAATAACGGCGATCAAACAAAAAAAAAAGACCTTCAATTCAAACCGAAGGCCTCATTAGCTATTCCTGGCAGAATAAGATGAAGAGTAAAAGGAGAGAAAATAAGGCACGACCCAACCCATACTACCAACACCGAGAGAAATACATTGAGCCCCTTATAGTGGCGACTTTCTACGACACGTTCAGGACATACGATGGTGGGAAATTCTTTCGTCCCCGCACACAGGGATATGAGTAGTAGGGAATGTCTGTAAGGTGTTATATGAATGGGGGATGTACTTAACATGTGGTATAATTATATGTGAAAAATGGTGGGTTAGTAAAATATGTTGACCTGGAGGTATGAGTGGTGTGAATGAATATGAACCAAAAGAGAAAGACGCGCCATATAAAAGTGGCTGCCGATGCCTTATGATGGTACTGACATTATTATGGGGAATAAGAAAACCAGGTCTTTAAAACTACATAAGCGTTTTAAAGGCGTCTTTTTGATGGGGACGTGAATGGCCTAAGTGTTAGATAGCATCCACGGTTGTTGGTTTAACGCTATCAGCAACGCGGACGATCCAACGTTCGTAATCCCAGCTGACAAGATATGAGTTACAATTCTTCTCCTGTGACTCATTCATTTTAGGACCTTTTGATGTACTATCAGCATTTTGATAGGATGAGAAACACACACGGAGGTGCTTTAAATATGAAAACTTAGTTTGAATACGTAACTTTCATTGGAGCGACGAACGTGGAGCCTAAGTGTATTAAGCAGCATCCGGAACGTATGTTGTTCAAGTCTAACGCAAACCCTAGCAGCGGAGTCCAACCGTTCGAATAGAACCCAGCTGACGAAAAGTATCTTCCTAGTTGCACTCAATAATCATATATATGGGGCGCCAGGCCTATAGGGTACTATAGCATAACCCGACAGCATTATCGGGAAATTGAAGAATAACCGGGGTGCATATTAAAAACTAGCGTTGAAGCGTCTTTTTTGGGGACGTGGCAGGCCTAACAAGCATAAAACCTGGGTTGTTTGTTAACATATCAGCAACGGCGAGTCCAACGTTCGAATACCCCGCTGATCGAAGAGTAAAATCTTTGCTCTGTGAGAAACTCATTCATAAATTATATATCTTTAAGATATGAATAGGAATGAGTCATCAGAAGATTATTACTCCTTCCGTCAGTCGGGATCGAACGTAGGATTCTCCGGCGTTGCTGAGTTTATGAACAACAACCGGATGTGCCTGACCAAGATAGGGCCCATCCACGTCCCATAACAAAAAGACGCTTCAAACGATAAGTTTTTAAAAGGCACACCCGGTTTTTCTCATCCCATAAAGATGCGAGTACTTCAAAGGCCTAGGCCTGCCATATAAATGAAATTGAGTCACAGAAGAATTTTACTCTTATACGTCAGCGGGATTCCAGAACGTTGGACACTACCGCGTGTGAGCTGAGAAGTTTAAACAACTACACGGTGCATCTTAACCACCAGGCCTCCACGATCCCATAAAAGAAAGACGCTTCAAACGTAGTTTATATAAAGCACCCGTTTTCTACGATTCCATAAATGCTGAGTAGACTCAAAAGCCTGCGCCCCCATATAAATGAATGAGATCACAGAAGAAATTTACTCTTGCGTCGAGCGGGATTCGAGACGTGTGACTCCGCGTTGCTGAGTTAAAACAACAACCGGATGCTCTATACCACAGGCCGATCCACCGTATTATAAGTCGTAATATATATAGTATGATATACCCATCGAGAGCTCACGAATCACCCCAAAGGAATATCCTTACTCTATATACCTCGGTATGTAATTAAGAACATTACCGGTGAGTCTTTTGCTTCCACATATAAAATATTAGACCACTAGGCCCGTCCTTTACGTTATTAGAACCTCCATATGTAAAATGGACTGTAATGATTAGCTAACGTTGGTAATAAAGGTTGTGAGGTTATTTATTTAACTGCGAAGTTACCTATTACTCGGGGGAAAATCCTGGTTGAGAGGGGAATTAGGCGAATTGTGTTGGTGCACATATCAGTCCCTGTGGCATCCTATCAGATGGATGCTTTGGATTGATGGTCCTGGGGACCGTTCTTTAGTATTATCCTACAGCGGTACACGTGTTTGTGGAGTGCCCACGACTGTCAGAGGTTGTTTTAATTAGTGGCAAACGCGGTTTGGGGACCGAAGAAAGGGGGAGGTGCCGAGAGCAACGGCGATTTATATAGAGATGAACTAGAGAAGCGTCGCGGGTGTTTGCCTTTTGGTTATATTTCTACGACATAAATTGGTTGGAAATGGTCCAAAGAATAGAGAGGATGTGCTCTTGGATATTGTTCAGAATTTCCACGAACCGGCACGAATAAAGATATACCAATGACTTTAAAGTGTTAAGAGCGCCTGCGCACGAATACATAAACATAGATGGTTGAAACGTGAAACTAGTTTTGCCACACGCGGAGAGTTAAAGACGGAACATACTAGCAGGAATAGTGAAGCTTAAACCGTGGAATCCTCTTTTTCTTGGAAATGGAAGCGACGCGAGATAGGAGCTAATTACAGAGGGGAATTAAGTGCACAATCTGACATTGACAGAATAAGGGTATATTCTGCATGTGGCTTTTGCTTGTAACTGCGGATTGAATGCGGACGTTGTTGAGGGGGTTAATGACATGAATACTCAACACTTCGAAAATTCTGCACACCGTCAGAAAACAACTACTAAGAACCACTAAGTGGATTGATGTTTTCTCTCCGAGAGGATTGATGAAATCGCTTTCGTCGTATAGAGTGTTCGCCCAACACAGAAGTGACTCAACAAATTATTGAGTAGCCTTCTATGGCTTTCCCTAAGTAGTGACTGAGTTTTATTAGTAAAGGAGGAGGTTGAGAGAGCGCGGAGAAGGTGAGAAAGGAATGGAGGAGCGTAAATCTCCGCTCATTATGAGGGTCTGTTAGTGAACTATTACTAGCTGAAATGTATGCAACCGTAGCAGCGTGAAGAGCGAGATGGTAGATTGTACTCTTGGTATGCTGATGGAATGTTTGTGTTATTAATAAAGCGTCTTTATGGAGGGTACTCACTCGAAAAAAATCTAAGGGATTGGGTGTAGACCGGTGAGAGAGCACCGTTCCACTTATATGAGGGAGTCTACAGCGGGAGAAAAGGGCGAAGCTGAGAGAGATATACCTTATGGCAAACATAAAGTTTTTATTGCAGTGTTTGTAATGACGTATAAGACTGTGGGGTGTCGGAGGTAAATACAGTATAGAAGATCAGACAGCAGTGAAGTCTGAGTGGGACTGCGCACACGGCACCTTAGTGGAGTGATTTGGCTGAGAGGAACCAGCCAGGGGTTTAGCCTGGACAGAGAGTGGGATATGTGTGTGTGAGTCATAATATTCGTCTCACCATTATTTGTGGAGGCACACGAAAATCGATTTCGAGAGAAACATAATGAGGGAGAACAAGAATAAAGTTAATATTTATGGCCTGTCCTATGGTATTGTACAAACAATCGTCATGACTAAGTATCATTCAGAATCACTGAAGCAAGGTAACGCCTCTGAGATGGAAAGTGTTCATCAGATGATCCAGGAGTTTGTTGCTATTTTGTCGGCTACGTTCTCTCCGAAGGCGATAACGCTTGATTGGAAATCAAGTATAAGTAGTGAGGCATCGGGAGGAGTGTGATGCCCGCACATGGACTCGTTCGCTCAAGAATAGAATGGCAGAGTGGGAGTGCGAAATTGGGCTTACAATTAATAAGCGTGAGTGTATGCACTATCGGCTGTTTATTGTTCTCCTTGTGTTGAGTTCCACTCTAATGTGTATATGGATGGGGTTTATATGAGAGGAATTCGAGGTTGGGATGGCCAGGAACACTGCGTGTCGTTTCACAAAAGTTCGGCAGTAACCCCGGATCGAGATGTCGGCCCTAGTGTGCCGGCACACCTACTAACGTACTATAGAGGTCACGTCGGATTGATTTTGTGTCCTGTGGGTTCCGGCGACAAGGCGTCTTCTTAATTCTCGCCCGCCACCTGATAAGAGAGTTTTGTATGCGCTAGGAGTTGTGTTGGCTGATATTATCGTGCAGGGTATGTAAAAGTGTGAGGGGTCTGAAAGTAAACGTCCAAATCTTTGCTCACTATTAACTTAGTAGAACGGTTATGCGCTTTTCATGGAGCTGAGAGATCAGCCGTCACAATGGATCAGTTATGTTAGATGATGAAGTGAGCAAGAGTTGAGCAAGTGTCTGAGTTTTAAAATATTTACAGGGTAATTTTGTGTGGAAGGATGAGTAGGTTGCTAACAGCCTATTAAGAGACTGCATCGAGTGGTAGTTTATTACGCGAAAGGAGTTGAGAGGGACGCCGCAGGCAATAGTGTTGTGCCGCTCAGCGTCGACCACTGTTCAAGAGTCCGTCTGCGCCAGCATGAGTGTATGAGGGACAAAATGTCCTCGCCGATAAGTCCTGTCTCTAGTGAGCACTAAAATAAAGTCACAGACAAGACATGTGTACTCTTTATCGCAACAGGCAGATATGCTGTAACCACTTGGTTATCTTTGAGTCAGTAGAGTATGACTAAGACACGATCTGTGGTAACTATCAGCAGGCTGTATCTAGTCTCGTGCACATCCTCGCGAGGAAACTTTTAGCATAGTGTGTCTCCATATGGACAAGATTCTAGCGCGCATAGAATAGTTATGTGGACAATGGCAACGATTATTTATATATGTGCACGAGATAAAATGACCACGACGTAACTGAGAGAGGTCTGTTTCGAGAGTGAGGAGCGGAAAGCGAGAGCGACGAGCGAGAGGCGAGGAGGAGAGTACAACACTTCTCAGGCATAGTATTGTACTTTCGTCAGGATGGTTTTGGGTTCCAATCCCCAGGTCAATTGTCGAGAACTGAGAGAGGAGAGAGAGAGGGAGCGAGTTATGCGCCACATTATCACACGTCTCTGCGCGGCGCATTCGCTATATTATGTTGTGCGAGTTGACGTCGTGCGTGTTTTCGCTATTGCGAAACATCACTATGTACCGGTCTTAAAGCCGTAGAAGATGAAAAAAAGTGAGTAAGATTTGGTACTCGCTCTAGTTAGAAGCAGACGCGCCTGTCTGCGAACGCGCGCATGAGAAAAACTGTCGTAGACGCTGCCTATAGATGCTACAAGGTCAATCCACTATAATACGCGTAACACTGATGAATGTTTGCAAATGGAACTGGGTGGATATATTATTATGTATGGGGGAGCAATGGCATTGTGGTCCACCTGGGCCAGGGGATGCTGATACTTCCTTTTTACTTTTCTGAGCGGAATTTCGGTAAGTACGATTCTTCGAGTGTGATCGTTCCGTGCGTCTTCTATGATAGCTCCTACGGGGGTGGATTTCCACTGCCTCCGTAACACGACGCTCTCGTCTTAGGCGAATTATTCGGCACTAGGATTGCGCGGCAGCAGTGGTAACCGGACTAGAGGCTTCTTCATTTCGACTGTCTCTGTCTCTGCATTTAAGTCCTCTCCTACCTAGCAGCACCCAAATTTCAACTCATTATATCCCGAAATGCTTGTAGACGTTGTTCGAGCTTCGGGATACTCCCCCATCTCTCTCGAATGGTGGGGTCATGAATGAGGAAGCGGATATGCAAGGCAGAAAAGACAGAGAGAGAGAGAATAGTGGAGTATTATACTATTATTATATTATATTGCCCGAAATATTATGGTGAGGCCCATCCAACGGAGCGTGAGTACGTTATTGCAAACTCACACTCACTGATAGTGATTTAGGTCGATGATGCACTAGTATATCGTTCCTACTGAGTACCTTTGTTGCACGTACCATGGGCCTATTTATGTATCCCCTGCTAAACAGTATATTCTCCATCTTATTCTATTGTCTGGAGTCGAGTGGTGCATTTCCTATTATTTGGAACTCATTGTGCAAGTCTCAAAATTATGTATGGGTGCACGGTAAGGATGATTATCCGTTGGCGCAAACTTCAGGACTTTGTAGTCTAATAACCCGCTCCTTGGCCAGGTGTTCTGTATATATACTTAGTCAAAATCTTTAATACTTATAGGATAGTAAGATATCGCCTCTCTAGGAAGAGTATTATATATATAGGTAGTATATATATATATTAAGTATATATATATATATATATATATATATATATATATATATATATTATATATTTATATATATATATTATAATATTATATATATATTATGACCCATATTGATGATATCTTTTCTTCATTATTCTTTTCTCATAATAAAAGTAAATACTATAACATAGTTTGTTTTTTTTAGTTGTAATTTCATTCAATTGAAATTTAAAAAATGAACTATAATATTCAACCAATGTTCCAGACAGAATGAATTTCTGTCCATATTTAAGATATTTAAGAACTCTGCAAGGACATGTGACAATAGAATTTCAGAATTTACATTAAAATTGTACTCAAAAAAGCATATCTTATAGTGTCTAAAACAACTAATGATACAATCCTCAGGGGTCCCGGAACTGCTGGGATGGTGGTCGGAGGAGTAAGTATGTTTGTGGCTTCCCGGAGGTGCATAACTTCAGTTCGCTAAGTTTACTCTTAAAAGTTCAATCAGCTTATGAAGGTAGCAAGGTAATATAATATATATATAATATATATATATATATATATATATATATATATATATATATATAATAATATAATATATATTATATATTATATATTATATATATATATTATATAATAGTATTATATATATTAGTATATATATATATATATATATATATATAATATATTATATATATATATATATATATATATATATATATATATATATATATTTTTTTTTTCCTCTTTCTTATTTTTTCTTTTTTTATTTTTTTTCCTTTCTTTTTTTATTTCATTCTTTTATTTCTTGTTTAATTTATCTTTATCTTTCTCTAGACTAAACTGAAGCTATATAATAATGAACCGTTTATGCTGGCTTGTTTATATTATTCTTGAGGTTCTAGTTTTAATTCATAGGATATTAATTTTATTAACAGCTATAATGGCTCTCTTTATTCAAGGAAAAATTGTTATTTTGGAATTTGTCAAAGTGAGGACATTGAAGATGAGCTAATTCTTTTGAAATTTGCTTTTTTATGAACCTTCTTCAACAATACTTACTATATGTACCACGTTAAATTGGAACAATCTCTTTATGAAGAAAATAATAATGTTTTTCCCCATCGCTGATTAGAATTGTGGCTAAAACTTCCTCAATATATTTTTGCAGATTTTATTTAATAGTAAAT
>JABUQX010130384.1:0-23269 GCA_015478945.1 Trachelipus rathkii
TGGTATACTCCCTTCTTATAAGGTATTATTATTATTATTATTATTATTATTATTATTATTATTATTATTATTATTCTTATTATTATTATTATTATTATTATTATTATTATTATTATTATTATTATTATTATTATTATTATTATTATTATTATTATTATTATTATTATTATTATTATTAATTATTATTATCGCACCGAACCTTACTTAGTAACGGATAGAGTTTGAGACATGGTATCTCTCTCAAACTTGGTACCCCGTTTATGTGTGACGCAATCTCGTCGTAGACGAGGTTACGTGGCCATGCATCCTCCGTAAGGGGGATGCTAGCCCCAAATCTTGGATATTGATGTAGAACGATGAAATTTTTCTGCGTTATTGATATTTTTCGCCGCAGTTGATATTTTTCTGCGCTATTGACATATTTTTTTTTATTTTGACTCTGCAGTGTGATTTTTTTAGGCGCAGTTGATATTTGTCTGCGCTATTGATATTTTTCTGCGCTATTGACTCTGCAGTGTGATTTTTTTTCGCTGTTGATATTTTTCTGCGCTTTTAATTTTTTTTCAACGCTATTGATATTTTTCTGCTTTATTGACATTTTTTTTTGTGCTTTTGACTCTGCAGTGTGTTTTTTTGGGCGCAGTTGATATTTTTCTGCGCTATTGATATTTTTCTGCGATATTGATATTTTTCTGCGCTATTCACATTTTTTTGTGTTTTTGATTCTGCAGTGCGGTTTTTTTTTGGGCACAGTTGATATTTTTCTGCGCTATTTATATTTTTCTGCGCTATTGACATTTTTTTGTGGTTTGACTCTGCAGTGTGGTTTTTTTGGGGCACAGTTGATATTTTTTCTACGCTATTGATATTTTTCTGCACTGTTGATTTTTTTTCTGCGCAGTTTGTTTCCCAGGCTTTATAGGCTGCTCTAGTAGCCAGTTGGGAAATATTTACACTACTTCACATTTAAATAGAATTTATTCACAAGCGATTTAGACTTAAAGGTCACAGAGGAGTTCTCAAATGAAAGACCTGCGTCTTCTTCGGATGAAAACACAGCTAGTTTAAAATCAAGATTACAGGGTGAGTTGAGTTCCTTTGAATGAAAAGGGGTCTTTTAAGAAGAAAGCTTACTTTATGCTGCAAACATTTTCCTGCAAAAGAAGAAAGTGATGCAGACTCACCTACCTTCATTGACCCTGTCGTTGTCAAAACAATTTTCGACAAGGTGGCCTCGATTATTTCGGACATTAAAATTCAAGATACTCTGATCGGAAACCTATTAAAAGAGGCTGAGTACACCAAGTTCGACCAATCGCTTCTAGACGAAGAGATTTCAACCACTGATGGTTAAAACATAAAAGTGGCTCAAACCCTCCAACTGTTGAGAGTCGAATATGGATATGAAATCAGATCACTAAGATCTTCTGATGCCCTTTCTGATAACAAGAGAATAGCTTCAAATTCGAACAAAACATGCTGTGAACACTCCAAGTCTTTTCCTATGCAGCCTTCTAGCCTGAAGATCCCAGCTTTAAAATGCGGTGATTTTTCGGGCGAGAAGGATAAGCACTTCTTTCGCTCCTTTCTGCAGGAGTTCAATAATGTGCATGGGGTAGGCGGGACTTGTTTGCAAGCTGCTAAGTTGCAGTATCTCAAGTCTCATTTAAAAGTATATGCTCTCAGAGACATTCAGCATTTGACGGGTACGGATGAGAACTATGAAGTTGCCTTGTTCATTTTAAAAGAACATTACTTGGACAGGGCCTTCATTATTGATTCTATTTTCCATGAACTGGACTTATCTCCGCCTCTGGACAGAAAGCAACTTAAAGTAGTCATGTCCTTTATTTTAAAGGTCCGGGCTCAATTAAAGGAACTTAAGGAACTCGGGGTTGACTTCTTTCCGGAGGAGAGTTCTAGTTGCAAATTAATCAGCCATATTTTGGTTGATAAACTTCTTCTCTCATTTTTAAGAGAGTTGAAGCTGGCAACTAAGGAACAATATCCGTCAAAAAATGTGATTTTTAAGGAACATAATCAGTTAATTCAAACAACAGAGGTTTTGAACCTCTCAGACCTCAACTTCGTTCTCATCATCTAAATCATCATCTTCCAAAGGGAACTTCAAGAGGGAGAAGAGGAGATCCTCTGATCAGAGGGGTCATACTTTCAACACTTCAAAAGGCTCTCTAAAAATAACTACTTTTCCTTCTGAACCTCCCTCAAGTTCAAATTCAAATTCGAATAATCTATCTTCAAGGGAAGTCAAGTGTAAACTGCGCAATGGCGACCATTACCTCTCTGACTGCCCGGTGTACGTAAATCCTAGTTCAAAAAGGGACAGATGTGTGGCACTAAACTTGTGCTGTAACTGTTCCAGTATAAAGCACATGGCAGATTCATGCCCGGCTAAGACAATCAACTTAAAGTATCCTTGCTATAAATGCAAGAGCCGAAAACATCTTGCCGCTCTTTGTTCTGCTGGAACCACTAATCAGAACAGAAATCATTCTCGTCAAAAAGATGCTGATGAAGAAAATAAAACTGATGTTAGCAATCATCTTTGCATTAACAGTGGGCAATCATCAGCTTCACATATTCTGCCTACAATAACCATAATAGCAAGGCACAATAAAAAATCAGTTCCTATTCGCTCTCTTATAGACTTGGGTTCACAAAGAACATATGCTGGCCATAAATTGCTTACCAAACTCGGAATCAACTGTGACCAATTAATTACCTATAATCAGAAATCACATAAAAACATTCATTGGAGAAGAGGAACGTGCATCGTACCTAGTCTACCTAGAAATAGATTGCTGCTGGAATTCCTTCTTTCGAACACCGGCTCTGGTGGACCCTTTTTTAGATGTTGGGGTTTCGGTTAAGGAGTTAGCATCAGCCATTAGTCGCATTTCGTTAAAATATGATGTGGCAGACAAGTCCTTTGTGGGCCCTTATAGGGGATTCGGTCGATGACATCGATCTTCTTTTAGGTACTGACACTTTATTTCATATGAAACATTTCTTAATTATTGATTGTTTGGAAGGCATTGCTATTCAGACTTCCTTGGGGTTGGTTCCTTTCTTGCCAGTAAATTCTTTTCTACTTCCTCATCAAAAAGCCTTTTTATACAGGAAGCAGAATTCAACATCAACTCTTGATTTACAACCAAATCAGAGGGATTCATGACTATCCATGTCTGTTTCCTCGCTGCCAAAACACCTTTTCAGAACTTCTTCTATTCTCGTCAACTCGATCATTTACCCTCATCCTACTTACCTGGACGTACTTGGCATTTCTTCAAATGAAATAAGTGCCGATCTAGGTTTGGAATATATGTACAGCCTGGAATCTTTGGGTATTCAGGAGGAGGATTATGGTACCATCGATAAGGAATTTATCTCTAAATTCCACAATGCAATTCAATTTGTCGATGGAAAATACCAAAATGAAATCCCATGGATCCCACAATTATGGGATCAGGTCCTTTCGAATTATCGAATTGCTTTAAGTAAGCATAGCCGAGTTAAAAATTGTCTCAGCAATCAAGGTCTCGATAAGGTCTACATTGATGTTTTTAAGGAACAAATGAGGTGTGGTACCATCGAAATCATCTCTGTTGATCCAAAGGAGTTCGATCGTTACATTTGGATTCCTCACTGGCCTGTAATAAAGATGACAGATCAGGTTACAACTAAAATCAGGCCTGTGTTCAATTGTAGCCTTAGAACAAAAGGCGCTCCTTCTCTTAATCAAGCCTGTTACCCAGGCATCGACTAGTTGGTTCCTTTACTTCGTTTCCTTCTTTCCTTTAGGACCAACAAATATGTGGTTGTTGCTGACATCTCTGAGCCTTTCTTCAAATCTATCTTAAACTTGAAAGCGATCGTAACCAGTTTTGTTTCTTCTGGAAAGGAGATGGCAGACTTGTTGCCTATATGTAAGCGACAATCATTTTTGGTCTTGCAGTATCCCCTTTATCTTAGAAACCGTTATAAAACATCATATTAAAAGCAAATATTCATTCGATCTGGTCTCTCGGCTTCTTGTCAATAACTTGAATGTAGATAATTTTATCTACACTCATTCATCCCCTGATGTTTTGAGAGACATCTATTCAGCCTTGATAGAAAGGATGAAGGAGGGTGGGTTCAACTTGTGTTCCTGGAACACCAAACACCCTGATCTAAAAGCTCAAATCAAAGACGATCAGATGCTTTCCTCTCATAATTGTGATGAAGAAAAAGTCTTGGGGTATCTTTATCATCCCGAAAATAACAACCTTAGATTAGCAGACTTTGACCTTACCTCAGTCGAATCAAAACGAGATCTTCTCTCCCAAGTAAATAAAATCTTTGATCCTCTTTCCTTTCTCCTTCCTGAAACTTTAAGAGGACGTCTGCTCATGAGGCGGACATGGGAGAAAGAAATGAGTTGGGATAACTCTATTGACCAAGATTTAAAAGAAGATTGGGAGAAACTTCGTGCTGATCTCGATGATCTCAAAAACCTATCTTTTCAACGCTTCTGCTTTGAAGCATCAGCAAATTCAACTCTCAACATCTTTTGTGACGAAAGTTCACAATGTTATGGGTTTGCAGTCTACGTCACTGGTTCAGAAACTGTCCCGTCATTATTTTGGGCAAAATCTAAGGTGGGTCCGCTCAAGGGAAAAACACTTCCTTGTCTTAAGCTGTTATCGGTTTATTTGACTCTTAAGTGCCTTCCACAAATAGTGACGGAATTAACAGAGGTTGAATTCCAGGCTGTCAACATCTTCTCGGATTTCCAAATCGTCCTAGCATGGGTAGCGGGAGGAGGTAGCAAAACAAAACAAATTTTTGTCAAAAATAGAGTCCAAGATATCAAAAGCATGGTCTCCTCCTTGAGAGATGAAAATTTACTGGCTATCTCTTTTCACTTCGTCAAAGATGATGAAAACTCTGCCGATTTGATAACTCGAGGATTATCACATTGGTAGTTTGTCAAAAACTAAGCCTTTGGAAATTTGGTTCGAACTGGCTCAGCTATGGTCAGGTTTACTGGCCCAATTTCAGGAGTTTGGGGGGAGGATTGATGGGCCCTTCTTCAACATTTATGGTCATACAGGCCCCACCTCCTTCTTTCATCAACATTTCACGATATTTTACTTTGATAACATTGTTAAGAGTATGTTTTCTACTTTTCAAATTCGGTGTATCAGCTTTTTTCTCAATCGAATGTGACAAAAAAGCTAAACTTTTCTTGTTGAAAGTCATGCAGCAGGAAAGCTTTTCTGTTGAACTTCGGTTTCTTAATGATGTTAAGTCGAACCCTGCTTCTGCTAAGCACCACCTGATTTGGTTTCTCGTCTCAACCTCTTTTTCGACGACTCGGGTCTCATCAGAAGTAAGGGCCGTTTATCCCGTACTAATTATTATAGTTTTAAGGTGGTGAACCCTGTAGTACTTGGTAAATCCCATTATCTGACTTTTCTCATCATTAAAGATGCGCATGTTGCCTTTAAACACCTTGGTATTCAGGCAACCCTTACATGTATTCGTTTAAAAGGTTTTTTGATTACATCAGCTCGTTGTACAATAAGAAAAATACTGTCGGAATGTATGGTCTAGAAAAAGTACAACAGCTTTTCCTTTCAATATTCGAAGTTCACAAATTTCAAAAAAGTTCAGGATTAACTTTGTCGACCGCTTTCACACAAGTGTAGGTCATTTACTACACTAAACACATTTCTTTAATAAGTCAAAGGTTCCAAATCAAGCCACAAAAATGTGCATTTTGTTGCTGCACCTCAATATCACGATGGATGTATTTAGTGATACTGACATGTTTGCAAGAGTATTTGACTAATCGTTCAAGCGTTTTGTCACCAAGTTTGGAGTTCCAAATTTCTTATATAGTGACAATGTCCGTTCCTTTAATAGAAGCGCGGATGCTCTTGAACAATTTGTTGTTTCGGAAACAGGTGCCGAGTTTCTGCGTCGAAATCAAATTCAACATATCCGAATTCCCTTGTATAGCCCTTGGATGGGAGGTATATGGGAAAGATCAATCCGGACTGTCAAAAACTGCTTCTACAAGACAGTAGTGCGAAAAAGCTTGGAATATTTTGATTTTATTACTATCCTGGCGGACATCGCCGACGCCATTAACTCGAGATCTTTAATTTACACCTCTTCGGACAACGATATTGTACCTTTAACACCAAATTGCTTTTTCAAACCTTTGGATAATACAAGTCTCATTTTACCTGATCCTACTTCTTCCAATTCGAATTCACCTTCAAGAAAGGAACTTATTCGAGGACTTTAGAACTCGATAGTGTACCGAATACCTGTTGAGCCTGAGAGAAATAGGAAGAAATCTTTATTAGGTTGCATGGAAAAATAAAGTAAAAGTAAGGGACGTTATACTCATTAAAAGTCCTGTAAAGGAGCGACCATATTGGCAAATGGGCTTAATCCAAATCTCATATTTGGAAATGATAACAAAGTTCGTTCAGTCAAAGTCCGAACCCCTGGAGGGTTAATAAATGTGTATCCTATTAAACATTTATTCCCTCTGGAATTATCATTGACTCATAGTGGGAATCGGAATAATTCATTAGGAACTGATACATCTTGTACTAAGAAGGTTCCTTTACCATCTTCTTCTCAGGTAATCAGTCCTAGTGCAACCACAACCTTAATCAAAGATTTAGCCTCAAGCCGTAACCAATGATATATTTACACAACAAATGCAATAATACTCAGTCCTAAATAGAAAAGGCGGACGGTCGTGGCGCGATGCTAAATTTCTCAAGTTCGAGAGAGTTCGAAATCTGGAATCTAGAAAGAATCCACAAATTCTGATGTAAATTATGCAACTTAATTTATTATTCGTATTTATAATGATTTTAATTAGTTTAAAAAGATATTATAAAGTTATAATATTATTTTTTATTTCTATTTATTTTTTTATTATATTGTGAAAAAAATATTATTTAATTAACTAAATTCGTTCGTATTTTTAATGCCTATCAGCTCTCCATGTGAGTATTATACTCACGTCAATATCCTAGGATATTTAAGTAATTAAAATATTAATCTTTTAGATTATATCAAATTATTTATATAAGTATCAGAGAATGGAATCACTTTATTTAATTATTTTTGATTCAAGTTGGTTTCAAATAATGGAGGATAAATTCCACTTGTGGAGGCTCAATATCGTGGTACGCTTTTTTTTTGGATAAAAATATTAATAGGGGCTAATCTCCGTTTTTTCAAACTTATTTTAGACGCAGTTTAGGTTATGGTTAGGATACTGTATGTCTTTGTTTTTATAGGGATATTCAAATGAGAGAAGAATGTTTTCTATATTGCTTTATGCTAAATTTTAAGTGAAACAAATATATAATTTCCAGATAACTCGGTAGCACAAAATTTATGGCTAATCAAGGGCTTTTGCCTGTTTTGGGTGTTCGAGTCGTGTCGGGTAAAGGGTACCGTTGTGATCTGTCGTTGCCGTTTTTGCCTTCGTGATAAGCGTTTGTGAATCTGAGGTCCGTTCTGTTCACCTCTCTTGATGTCGTAAATAATTATCGTTGGTGGAATGTCTCTTCATTGCCATGTGCTATCTATTATTTCACTTTGATCTAAAGATCTTTTTTGAGCTCACTCACTCTCACAACGTATTAAAGTATTAAGTTGTGTAGAGTTAAATCTGTATATTTCGTGTTTACGTGCGTATCTAACATTGGTAATTACATGTATCCTATCGTAGCTGGAGTTTACCGTCTATATTAGACCTGTGTGGATGAACAAAAAGGTTATGTTCTATATCTAAACTGTGGGAAGACAACTTTTCACCAGACGAGATTAACCACTTACTAATGCATCTGTCTACTATTTATAGGTTCAAAGTAAGGGTCGGTTTTTGTTCGCTTTCTCATATATTTTTTAGGTGGACAGTTTTCTCCATCTTCCGTAATACCCCTTATTGAATTAGATTTAAAATTTTATCACAGTTTTAAAGGCATAACCAACCTACTTATGCATAAAAATGTGTATTTGACTCATTTAAATTTGTACGAGGAAGTACATATATTTATATATAATAAATATATTAATATATATTATATATAATATTATATATATATATATATATGATATAATATAAGTATATATAGTATATATATATTATATTTACATACATATATATATATATAACTATATTATATATATATAATATATATTATCATTATATTATATTTTTTTTTTCATCTAGATGATAATATTTTCTAAAATATCGAAACAATAATATAATATTATTATATATATATATATAATATATCATAACCCTCAACTGAATAGGGTTTTGTTAATTAGTTGGAATGGGTTTGCCTACTAATGAGGAGGATGTACATATAGATTTTATATATATACTACTATAAATATATATATTAATATCAATATATATATAATTAAGTATATATATATATATATATAATATATATATAAGTTAATATATATAGTAATAATATTAATAATCACATATTATTATTTATTATATTATATGTCATATATATAAATAATCAAAGATATAAAAATAATTAATATTAAATTATATAAATATAGTATATATTAATTATAATATCTATATTATATATTATTAATATTATTATTAATATATTATATACTTATATTAAATATATCTATATATATTAATAATAAGTAATATATATATAATATATATCGATATATAGATTAAATTTATATATATATGTATTAGAATATATATATATAACTATACT
Source organism: Trachelipus rathkii (assembly GCA_015478945.1). NCBI lineage: Eukaryota > Metazoa > Arthropoda > Malacostraca > Isopoda > Trachelipodidae > Trachelipus > Trachelipus rathkii. The sequence goes on from JABUQX010130384.1 coordinate 8,802, forward strand.
ATATAAATATATTGTATATTTATATGCTATACTCACTCAATTTAAATTAAATATATTAATATATATATTACATATTATATATATATATATATATTTAAATTATATATAATATATATTAATATAATATATATATAATTAATTAATTATATTATATATTATAATGATATATATATAATAAGTATATTATATATTTATTAATATTATATAATTTTGTTAAATAGATTACTAACGTTTTTAACTATTAACGCGAAACAACCACTAACATAAGAATCAATCGAACTAAATGAAGTAAATAAATAATGGATATTTTACTTAATGAAAACTTAAACCTTAAATATTTTAATTTATTTGGCATAAAAAATTAAGCAATTGATAATATGATGAGTTCCATTTGTTTATTGAATTAAATATCAAATGAACTATATATCAAATGAATTAAATATACAAGACTATGATATACAATTTATTATAAATCAGGTGATGATTGATGCCATGTTTATGTACCTAAGATAATTATTTATCATTAACTCTATCATAGGTGCCAATTTGAAGCGCAATAACATAATAGATTATTTCATTAACTACACTACATAAATATTTACATAAGTAATATATAAAACTCATATTAAATTAAGCATACTTCTAAAATATCAAATCACTCCCTTATAATATATTTACTGAGAATCAGAACTCTACTTCTTAGATGGGAACCGCAGTAACTAAAAGAGACGATGAATGTCTCGAGAGAAAACCTTAACGAGCCCTCGCCACTGATTATATTAATATTAAATTATTATATAGTATCCTTGAGGTGTTGATTATAGGTATTTGGTGACTTCACGTACAAGGATATATCACAGCACAAATACTCATGCTATTTATCTATTTTTGAGTACTTCTTTAATTTTCACAATTACATTTAGAACTATTATTGTCATCTTAATGAATATAATGGCCGTAACTTTCTATAATATTACCTCACTATATGTGTCACGTACTTATTAGAGTGAATACATTCTGGTAATTCTTTATTAAACTTGAGTTTTCCTATAAATAGAGTCTGCTCTATATTGTCACCACCTTCTCCTTCACAGCAGTTATGATCCCTTAGGATTATTACGTTGGGTAACACTGAGTTAATCTGGCTGTGTTACATAATCTCCAATCGGTAAAACTCCCATACCTCCCTATATAGTAACTCGGTATTTATAGCGCCACACACAACCACTCATTATGTTCTGACAATCCAATATACCACTTCGTCTGGCTTCCCGTTACCTGTTCATTTCTCACGCCCTTCATATGTTTATTTGTTTCACCTCTATACCTTGGCGAGATCTTGAATATACTGTGCTTTTGACTCAACTTTTCCTTATCTCTAGAATAATCTATTTAATCCTCCTGACACATCAAAATATACCCACTCAAAACTAAATCTCTTTTTCCTATAGCTTTGGCTTTTGCACACCATTGCAACATACGCATCCACTCCTTACGCTCGGCTCCGTTAGCCATTGTACTAGCTAATTCTGCATCACTCTATTGTAACCCTCAAGGATTGTCTCCGCAAGGTGATTTGCATCTTTCCATATATAGACTTCCAGTCATAATCCCACATTTAATTATAAGTTAATACAATAAAGAGCACCCATATCTCTCTCTCTGTACTCACTTCACATTTATTCTAACAAGGCTTGATCTTGATACACCTCTCTATTTAACTTCATTGTGTCGCATACTATCAACCTTATTCTTTGTCTCGTCACTAGCTGTAACTATATATTCAGCATAGAAGAGGTCACACACTATGTGTCCTCATATGAGGTACACGGCCTCATAAGATGCCATAGACTGCCACCTGTTTTACGAAAAAGAACAACAACTGGTACATAGAACTTCAAATTAACCTTCTATCATTCTATCTGACACACAACGTTTATAGACTAACGCTATTGAAGTATTTCTGAGATTTCACTCTACTCTCTTATTTAATAGAAAATTTATATATATATTATCAAAATATAATATAATAGCTGACGTTATAACTCATAAATTTTAATTATATTTTTACTTTATATAATTAAGAATTGATTTGAATAACACATTTGGTGATTAATACAATAAGTTATTAATTATAAATTGAACATGATAAAAAACAATACATATTTCAAAATACTATTTTATAATATATACACATTTATATATTATATTGGATTAAATTTATGTTGAAGTAAGATAATATAAATATAAAATATGCCAAAATATAAAAATTCACATATATAATTCATCATATATTTAATAAATATATATATAAATATATCTAGGTTGATATAAAGTCATAATAATCATATATTTACTCTATCAGTTGCCTACCTTTACATGAAAACTAATAGAAATCTCACCAAATTAATACAAGAAATTTAATATATTTATTATTTAATAATATGAGATAGGGGAAGTGAACTAAATAGTCAGATAAAATACTCATGTATAAAGTATAAGACATATATTAATATTTATAAAATAATTTTTATATTCATTAATTCAAGTATTCTATTAAAATGAAAAGATAGAAATATATAGGATGTAAATAACACATAATGTATTATATCCTGATTATCAAATACATATGAAACATTTCAATCAACTATTTATTAATCTATATAATTAGAATATATTTATTGTAATATAGTTGCTAAAACGAAGATTACTTAATAAAATTGGTAAAGGAAAAGCATATACTAAAAAATATTTTGGTTTAAATGGAGCTAAGACTACAAGAATTTATAATACAAGAAAATCTATCACTATCTAAAATATGTACACAATGTAAATAAAAGATAATAAACTGAGTACATATATGAAATATAGTATTTATGTTTTTATATTAAAGCTCTCTTAATATAAATATACGATGTTTCTTAAGTAAAGTATATCTTAAGTTGGAAAATAAAGAAAATTATATTAAACAATTATTTAAAATCAAGGAAACATTTGATCTGAAATTTGACAAATATTTTTTTCTTTGCTGCATTTTATTTACTCAATAATATTCGGTAAAGAATCTATCCATTTACATACAACACCTATATACTAAGAAGATAATTAAAGATGATATCTTATACTCACTCACAGAAAGTAATTTAGAAACACATATGTTCTTCGCGAGTGTTGAGTAAATAAAAAATATTCACTTACTATTTAAAGTACCTATCATTTATAATTATGTATTCTTTTGGAAAATATTACAAAGTCTTGTTTATACAATACATAATAAATATTTTCAATTTAATAATTTTAAAAATATTAATAGAATATTTTAGAAGAAATTAATATTATCAAAATACTACTGATACAAATGTCCTACGACTTGTAACAATTTCGTTTAAAAATATCTTTATTACTATTATGTTAATTATTATTATTATATCATATTTATTAATATCTTATATATTTATATAATTTATTTAGTTATATTAAATAAGATGTATTCAAATATAATGTTTGACGTGATTTTATACATTGTTATGCAAAAATATACATGAGTTTTTGAAAGTTATTGGACTAAATATATTATAATATGAACATATTTGAGATTTAAAATACATACTCACAACATTGAGAAATGTCTTATAATTAGTGTGGATCATATTAGCCATATGACATATATATTTGCGGTAATATTGTACTGGCTTCTCTCATAGTGCTCATTTCCGTAATTATATATTCCGCTCATATTAACTTTTTTTATTATATATGTGATATCTGTTGTGTACTGATTATTGCAGTATATTATAGTTATTAATTATAATAAATGGTATTTTTGTTATTAACCTTAATCTTTTTTCATTTCACTTGTTATTTGTTGCCTTTTCTAATGTGAATTTTATATTTTTTACATTGCTTTATTAACTGGTTGAATTTTGTACGTTTTATTATTCAAGTTATTCTAAATTTGAATAATACCATATTGGCTTTATAAGATTCGTTAATTTAATTATTATTATATGGTGTCAACAGGAAACTACAACAGATCTTTATTCAATTTTCATACTAAAATAATACTATCTGAAATGATAGAACATATTAAAATCAATCATATATATACATATATTATTCAATTCGTCTGGAGATTATTTAAAAGACGATTATCACAATTGAAGAGCCGGTTGATATATAATATCCTTATTACGATTACGAACTACTCTATTATAAGCTAAAATCTTAAGAGGTCTCAGATGGGAATAGTAAGAATCAATGAATGAGAGTTACATAAGAATAACATTATTTATAGAAGACTATACATATATACAGAGATAATAATGATAACCCTCATGAAAGTTTTATTATAAAAAATAAAATTTTAATCTATCCAAAGAAGAAAAAGAGTTTATATCTAAATGTAAAAAAGCGAAACAGAGGAATTATCCTATAGAACCAATTTTTCTTTCTCAGGGTTTTTTTTGTTTATTACTGCCAATTGGAGTATTTTGACTCAATATCTTAGTAATTATAGTTTATGTAAATAACTATCTCTGACTCTCCTTCATCCTATTTCATCCTCCCTGCTCTTCTCCTAAGAGATAAAGTCAACTCTTAATAACTTCTCTTTTGTATATTTTTTATAAAGTAGATCCTTTATCACATTTTCTTCATCCACGTCGTCTCTATTAAGCTTTTGTCCGTCTCACTCTGATAAGGTTTCCCCTCTGTCGAGCATTTCGAGAGTGTCTATTGATTAGATTATTTAGCAATATGCTTTAGTCGACTCCTTTCCTTCTGTTCGTCGCCATTGTAAGCATACAACGTATTTCAACGACTCAAATGAATATTGTTAGCTGATAAAATTCAAGAAGGCATATAAATTCTGTGTACTTTTCTCAGCTCCTAGAGTACCATTGTGTTCGCGAAACTTGAAGCCTATGTGTTCTTTTCTGCTATAATTCATACGAGTGTGTTTTAGAAACATATATTGGACAGTGTTCTGCATTATTTCTTACGCGACTATAAGGTGATGAAGAGAACATTGCGTATTAAATCTGGCATGGAAAAAAAGCTCAGCACGCTTCATATATTCTTCGTAACAATATTTTGCTTTACTTAGAATTTCTCGTCTTACAGATCTTATACGCTTTTCGATTCTTTGATAGAGTAGTAATCGGTTATGTCAAAGGTGAGTGCACTCTTTAGTTGTTCATAATTTTTTTATCAAGAGCTCTTTTGTAAGAACTCTCATCGCTTTCACTATTATACAGATGCTATAAGGGCGACTCTAAAAAGTGTATACTATTTTACATCTTTATGTAGTGTTCTCATTTCAGTATACTACAGATAAAATTAATTATTCTTGTTGCCATACGTTTTGCGCTCTAATTTATCAAACATGTATTCTCTTCCAATAAACACACACTCTTATGATGTTTAAACTGCTTGCGTGGTGCGCATTATGTCAACACACTATATAATTATCCGCTCATCTGAAGGGTGTGCTAGAACTTGCTAATATCTTATCTTTCTCTTATTTTGTCATTATGAAAAGGGTGTGCCAATCACTATATCTTTGTCTCATAATCAGCAGTTCTCGCATTTTCATGTTATCTCGTTTTTGTTTATATTCACTAGTTGTCATAATATTTCTATTATTATTGTTAATTATAGTTATCGTTTATTATATATTGTTTTTTGTTTTCATATAGGTTTACTGATGCTGATGCAGATGAACAGTTTCCTAGTTTCTATACAACCTTACGTACTTAGTATCTTGTTTACAACTCATTCGCGCCATCTCCTGGCGGCCTAATCTCAATCGTTCTAAACCTCCTTCACTCACAACGCTACATATCGGTGTCGAGCTCCGCTTGTCTCGTGACACCGAATACATCGTTTCTTTAGGCCCAGTGATTACCACAAGTCCCTCCAAAGATCCGGTGGTGTTTCTATCCGAGACGCGCTTCAACTTTCCGTCAGCGAGGATTGCATAATATTATAGAAAACGATATTTTGTTTTTAAACAAATTTTAACGTATTGCTTTACAAGTATTATTACGTTTATAGTATAACCTTTTGAGGCATATGTTTTTTTGGCCATTGTCGAGGACGGAAGGTCCTCAGTAAGGCTTCACACGATTGAATTGTCATGCATTCCTTCACTCTCTGCGGGGTCTGCCGCTAAAGTATTTGATAAGACAGAGCCGTCTCGCTGACACTATTGTCACATTATGAAGTGTCTTTTTGTTCTATGCCTTGTTTTTCCTTTCGGTGTTTCTAATCATGGCCAGCAAGGCAGCTTTCAATCGTCTTATTAAATACTTTATATGACTTAATAAATAAGTCTTAAAAGTTATCACACACCAGAGAAAAATGGAAAAGTGAAGCCTTGTTGAGATATAAGGCATGGGGCTAATCTGTTCTCACGAGACAGACATCGATGCTGCAGTGCTTCCCCGAAAAAATAGTTCGAACTTAGTCGACTTTTGCTATTTACATATTAGTGTAGATTCATACATTAATATCTTATCGTGTAGCTTCATTTATCTTTAAAACAGTGCTATGAAAATAATGCGTCCACTCACGTGTAAAGAACAGTGAAAAACATAGCCTCCATTCACATATATATCATTCAGCAAAACTCCGGATCTCTCGACACCTGCAATGGACTTCTATAAGTTAAATCTCGCCACTACAAAATCTAGTGATAAAAAAGAATATATATAACGAATATTTGTGGTGAGTATGACACATAGAGCTCACCAGCACTTATATACTATATTTAACTAGTAACGCATTAGGAATATCTGTATTTTTGAATACGCTTTCGTCAGCTTTTCTGGTGGTAACGATCACATGCTGGAGTCTCATTCCCTTTCAGATCAGTCAGTATGGAAATACTACCTAGCCATCTTTTTTGGAATTTCGAGAGCTTTCGGAAGAACTGCGCTGATTTCTCGAAATACAAAGCGCTTGTGTCTTCTAGATCGGTGATTTACCCCTTTGTTTCTCACGACTTGATCGTCTCCTAATTTTCTCTTGCTAAGCTGTAGAGTGCCCAGGTCTTCTTTCCATTCTTCTCTCATCTTACTATCTAACTGTTTGATGTGTTCCTTGGCCTCCTGGCCTCACTTTCAGCCGCTCAGCTCCGGCTTTCCCATCGGACCTGTTTTGTCTCCCCGGCTCATCATCCTTCGAAGCTGCGTACACTCGGTTGTTACTATATAGCGCACTGACAAACCAATTGCCGTCGCTTAAACATGTATCTCGCATGGGTATACTGCCGGCAATGGTCGAAGTCTTGTCTTGCGTGGTGGCGCCGTCACCTTCACAATTTTCGAGGGCTAAAGCTTTGATATATTATGGCAGCCCACTCAGCCGGAACTTCAAATTCTTTAAAGAGACAATTAAAAAGTCTCAATATGTCATTTTCTAACAATTGTCGTCCAACGATAATTAGACCTAAGCTTTGCTTGGTTACGCAAAAGAATCCGAGTAAGTGTGTCACGGTGTTGAAGGGACTCCTGATGGCTTCGGTCGAGTTTTTGTTGAATTTGGCACACTCGGTTTTCAAACGTAGCATGAAACCCCTATCCTTTTTGGCGTTTCAATTATTCTATCTTCTTTCCAGTTCAATTACCGATCATACATTAATAATAACTGTATATCAGACTCTAATCTGATAATAATTATATTGTCACAAGACATTTGACATTTTATAATGGCCAATGCAAAGTCTTGATCTTACATTATCGGGACTCTCCTTCTCGTTGTCCCTAAAGTGGGGTGTCGGCTAATTTGGTTAAGTCTTTTTATTGCTATTATATTTTATTGTTACCTCCGCGAATGATAACTCCCTTCTACGATTCCTAGTGCTCTTATCTCTCCTCGATCTCGCTCCCTCGCTCTCTCCTCCTCCTCGCGATCTGCAAAGGCGCGTCGGCTCTGAGTATTTAGTCTGCGGTGACAAGGTGGAAGTGAGCCTCTATCTCTCTTCTGTATCATACCTCTCCTCTGTCATCTAACACTATCCTCATCTATCCGTCTCTCTCTCCTCTCTCTCTCTCCTCTCTCTCATTCCCTTTACCGCCTCTGTAAAGTTTCCCCAGCGCAGTCGAGCTAGATGGTCGCTCAAAGCAGCTTGGTCCTCCCTCGTTCCTTCTTAGTGTGCGTCGCACCATTGTACAGACATTACAAGCGTTATTATTTGATCAACTCGCTCGAATGATATTTTATACTAAAAAGGATTTTATTTGTGACTTTAACTTTACCAGTGCTGAAAATTGTTCGCAAGTTACAGTGCTGAATTGTTCGCCAACTAATCCTATGTTTTGCTATAATTCATTTATAATTCATCGAGTGTGTTTTAGAACACAGCGAAGTATTGGGACCAGTGTCTCGCATGATATTTCCTCTTTACCCGATCGATATGTAAAAGTTAACTGAGGTACGCGTACTGCGGTTTGGTGATACATATTTGCCTTTTATAAAATTGTAGGATTCGCGTTTACAGGATTTACGCGTTTGAAAAAATATTTTTTAATAATGCAAAGCATAGGTCCATATTTTTTATAAAGTTAATTTTGTCAAATTTTTTCCTTTTTATCAAATTGCATGCTAAAATTTTAAAGTGTATATTTTACTTACTAATTACGGTTATTCAAATTTAGTATATTAATTTTTTTATTTCAAATTATAATTCCCATCAACTATGAATTCCCGCGTTAAAGAAAACTATATTTATTTGGGGAACTAAGATATTTTATTTTCTTATTTGGTAATAGGAGTTTCATAATTTTTTCCATCAACTATTCTCTCTTCATGTATTTGGTATTATGTATTATTTATTTTAATTGTTAATTATTGGTTATGTTTATTATTATTGTTTTATTTTTTTGTTTTAAAGTATAGGTGTTTTAATGATGCTGCTATGCTGATGACAATTCCTAGTTTTTATCAACCTTCGTACTTAATTTTTCTTCAACATCCTCGGGGCCAATCTCCTGTCTAATAACGCGCAAAAAAACCTACAATATATATATTATTATATCTATATTATATAATATATTATATATATATATATATATATACTATATATATTATATAATATTATATATATATAGTATATGATATATAGCTATATAATATATATAATATTATATTATAGTATATATATATGTGTGTGTGTTGTGGAAAAAGACTACTGGTGGTTTCCCCAGAGTCTTTTTGCTTTAAGGTATTTGTTTGAAAAGTTATAAAGCGCTTTTTGGTCACAATTCGCGGAATCATATCCCTCTGTTTATTTTTCCACATTCAGTTAATTTCATTCAATAATCATTATAATGCATCTACGCAAATTTGGAGCGACAACGCCTTTGGTCAGTTGTGTGATGATTTGTGCGTGCAGCCTTGTTCGTCGTTTTGCGGTCTTATCCTTCATTTTGGTTTTCGTTTTCTTGCTCTCCGGTCCAACTCTCCGGTTTTTTGGGGGGGCACAATCCCGCTGGTGTCGCCATATTCACCACTGGTATTCATATACTAATGATAACTGAATAGGATGTTCCCGGAGTTTTCAACATTGGCTTATGTCAATATTCAGGTTTTTTCAGGGGGCTGAAGCTCTGGTGGTCTCCCATATTGTCCCCATGTTCAGCAATGATCCTTTCCTGTGTTAACGGATTTTCCTCGCTCCTCGTAATATTTCAAAGTTTTAAAGGGCTAGATCCCCCTGGGGTCTTCAAATGCTATTCTAACTGTACAGTAATTTACCTTATTGATAGCTGTATCGAGTTTCAGCTTTTCTACGGTCAAATTTATGTTTGGGTGGAGATACTTAGTGGACCCTAGACCTATATGGCTATAACCCTCATAGTTGACTTAGAACTGTACATATAACACACCAATAGTTGTTATAGAAGAATGGTTTATTAAATGCACGGAGGTCCGCCCGGTGCCGGAGCCAACTATCTCAGAATCAATTATTCTTCTAGACTCAACTCTGATCCTCCACAAATTTCAGTCTTACGAAACTTCGATTTTTTTAATGGGGGTTCCCTTCGGGGGACCACGGGCGTAATTCGTCTCGACAGGTTACTACATCTAATGCTCCCAATTTAACCAATACGACAATTCTAACCCGTAGTTGATATTGGAGCCAAAGGCTGAGCGGAGCCAGGAGCCCCGGAAGCTAAATCTTCTCACTATATAATATATAATAATATATATATAATATTATATATAATATATATATATGTTTATTATATATATATATATATATATATATATATAATTATATATATTATATTTATATTATAATATATATATATATATATATATTACGGAGTAAAATTCTGAGCCGGAATGGGACGGAATAGGAGTCGCCTTTGAGGGTGGAATCGAAACGGAGATGGAGCAGTAGCGGTGCGGTGCGGAGTAAGAGAGCCGTGATCCGGAGTCGAGTCGGAGTCGGAGTCGGATCCGAGTCGGAGTCCGGGGTTGGATGGAGCCAGGAGGCGGCTTCAAATTGAGATACTGCGTGATTCAATTTTACGATGTAATAATATAATATATATAATTATATAATTAAATAATATGAATAAAATATAAAAATAACAATAATAAATTAATAATATAATAATAAAAAATGATATAATAATAATAATAATATATAATAATAATATAGAATAATAATAATACATATAATCATATAAACAAGAAATAATAATCATATAATACTCTTATTATATAAAGTATTAGAATAATAAAAGAATTAACCTTGCAAACAGATTAATTCTTTCACAGCTATGGTCAAGTTTAAAAGTATTAATTTGCAACGCTGATAAGAACGAGGCCAAGAGTCACTTTCTGAAGTGGGCTCTGATCTTAGCATACGTACTGCTGTCCACCTGTCACGTCGCTCGAGCCTAAAATTTTTTTGAAAAAATTAAAAAAATTACCAATAAAATTACGTGTAAAAAAAGCAACTTTGTGGTAATTCTTGGAGCTCTTCTATTGGAGTTTACTAAACGTGAAACTGGGGCAGGGTTCAATTTGGTTCCACGATTAGTGTTCGCGATTTTTCGATTTATCATGTTTTATGAAACTATTTTAAAGGTGAAGCCTGAAAAAATATCTTATATTGGCTATCTCTTTAAAATATATCCAAATACCCACTAATATTTATGATATGGTTATGCCGGTAGAACAATGCACGGATTGTAGATGTATAGTATTTATATTTATATAATAATTTTAAATGCATATATAAATATAAAATATATATATATAGTCGATATGATATATATATATATATTTTTATATCTATATATTATATCTTATAGATATATAATATATATATTATATATTTATATATATTATATATATATAATATATACTATTATATATTATATATATATATTATATATTATATATTATATATATTATATATACTAATTGCACTAATTTGAAATTAGAACTCGATGGATTACATTTTTTATTTTTTATTTTTCTCAAATTAAGCGTATGTATTCTTGACATACAGTTGTGTTGATTTAAAATTTTAAAGTTAGTTACGTTATACATTTGTTGCAATACTATCTGTCTTATATTTGCCTGTCTCCTTTTTTTTTAAAATTACATATTTTGTATATATTTGTTTTATTATTGAGTTATAGCAGATAGATTCGAAGGTTGGTTTGTAATTATTGAATCTAATTAGAAGATCTATTGAAAGGGACTTAATGGGGCAAATTTGTATGTATGGGGATTTTAAAGAAATTAAATAATTAAATAAGATTTAATAGATAATAAAGTTTTAAAAGGGTAATTTTTAAAAGAAAAAAAGGAAAGTGACACGTTGGCTTGGTAGGAAAAAAAATTGAAAAAGTTTCGATTTGACTTTTATTTTTATATTATTCATTTTAACCTTTTTTATTATTATTGTGTATTGTGGGTATTTTTGGTGAGCGGGGTGGTTGGACTTAGTTGTTGGGAGTGATGGGTGGGGAGGTCCACAAAGCGGCCAAGCTGAGTGATATATATATAAAGAAAGGTGAAGAAGATGGGGAGAAGAGTATTAGGGTGGGATGTATGGACGTGAGAGGGGTAAACGAGGCTTTAAGAGGGAGGAAAGTGGTAATGTTTGAAAGAACAAGGGGTTGGTGTGTGCTAGGGTTACTGAACTAGTTAGGGAAAGAGGGAGATGGGACTTTGGAAAATACAAGGGTATGATTTCAGGGGTGAATGGGGTGAGGGCGAGGGAAGGGGTGGGCATAGTTATGAGGAAAGAGGTGTGGAATAAGGTAAGGGTGTGCCAGGTGAGTTCGAAGATAATGTGGGTAAAAGTGAAAATCGGGGGAGGAAAATTGGTTTATATTCGCAATAGCAACATGAATGAGCGAGGGACGGAGGAGAGAAATTTTGGAGTGAGTTGAATGAGTTGTTGGGAATTTCGGGTAAATTGATAAGAATTGTCTATTGGGATGAATGCAGAAAGGGAGGAGGGGTGGAAGAATAATAGGACAATTTGGGGTAGGGGAATGTTTATGGAGAAAGTCTGTTAGAGCTGTGGTTGGAAGAAGAATGATAGTGGGGAAAACTTGGTTAAAAAAATGAAAATCATAAGTTAACATGGAAGAGTGAGATAACGGGGGGAGGGCGTTACTGGATTGTGTGTGTAAATGTGAAGGATAGAGGCAGATTACGTAGTGAATGTATTTGAGGGGGAGGAGGGGATATCGGATCTATTTGGTGTTGCTAGGAAAGGGGAGGAGAGGGTGACGGTTAGGGAAAGGGGAAAAAAGTAGAAGTGATAAAGGTGGAAAATTGGAGGGACAGTGTGGTAAGGGAGTTTAGAGAGGTATGGAGGATAGGTGGAAAGACGTGAGAGGGACGGGAATGGGGAGGTGGAGGGGGTGATGAGATTTTAAAGAGGCAGTAATGGAAGAGCTGAAGGTATGTGGTAAAAGGGTGGGTGAAGCAAGGAAAGGGATGAATGGTGGAGTGAGGAGGTGAAGGAGGTGGTGAAAAGGAAAAAGGAGGATATGTAATTCGGTTGGAAGTAGAGAGAGGAAAGCTTGGGGATATAGAAGGGGTTAGAGGGAAAAAGAGGGCGGTGGAGAGGAAAGAGAAGAGCAAAAATGAATTTTCTGAAATGGAGAAAGTGGTTGGAGACGGTTTGGAAAGAATAAAAAAAAGAAGAAGAAGGAGGTGTTGGGGGAGAGGATTAAGGGATGTGGATAGGAGGAGAGGATATGGTGAGGAAGAGGTGGGGGGAGTATTTAGTGGATTATTTGAAATAAGTGTTGGGGGAGGGAGGAGATTTGCAGAGTGAGGATGGGGAGTGAATGGGGGAGGGAAGGGGGAGAGTAAACAAGGAAATTATTAGGGGCTTGAATAAAGGAAAAAAAGAAGTCGGGGTGATGGGAAAGAAATTCAGAAGAGTATAGGGAGAAGGTATTTGTATGTGGAGGTGTGGATCAAGGGATTGGGAGAGTTTGGTTCACCTGAAGGAGGGATAAGATAATTTAGTGGTAGGAAAGTGTTGTAATACGATTGGAGAGTGAGAGGTTTAACGGAGGGAATGGGGAAGAAAGGAGGATTGGAGAAGCGTGTGCGGACAATGTTACACAAAGACTTGTGGAAAATAGAGGAAAGGAATGTTGGGTGTTAATTAAGGAAGATAGAATGAGTGAAGAGGCGTGATGTGAGGTGTTGAGGCAAATGCAGTGGGGGAAGGTAGTATAGGGCCTTTTATAGATAAGATGTTGTGAGAGTGTAGGAGGGAAATGTTTGGTGGTGGAGATTGGGGGGTGGTATGCGCCGGGCTATCAATTGTTTTATGGAAGGTTTGCCAAGGAATGGTGAGGGAGGGGAGGGGGTGGAATTGAGAATGGAATGATGAAAAGAAGTGAACAATATCTGTTCGACGATTACGCCTATGTGGCGAAGAAGCGGATAAGGCGCTGAGGTTTTGGTGGAGGGGGAGTTGAGAGAATAGTGTGGACAAAGGGCTAAAATAATCGCCAGGTAGAGAGTAAAGGTGTTAGTGTTGAGAGGAGGAAAGAGAGGAGGTGGAGGGGTTAGAGAAGGGGGTGTAGTATTGGAAAAAGAAAGATTTTTAAATATTTAGGAGAGATGGATTGGGTAAGGGGGGAGGGATAAAGGAGAGTTGGATAGAGGTGGAGAAGGAATAGAGAGCTTTGGAGTGGTAGAGAGAATTTGGAAGGCGGGCTTTTCACAGAGAGGTATTTAATAAGAGTTTGAAAAAAATTTGTGTACCAGCGTTGTTGTATGGTGAAATGACATTTTGAAATCCAGGTCTGAAGGAAATTCGAGGCTGCCCTTGATTCTGTTTAAAAGGATTGTCATCCGCCCGACTATCTCATAAACAAAGGAAGCACGGATACTTGGTGTAACCTCCTTGCATTCCTAATATCAAGGTTATAACCTGTAAATATAAAACATTTTTAGGTGAGCTGTTA
>JABUQX010130385.1:0-22500 GCA_015478945.1 Trachelipus rathkii
CTCAGTTTACCTTCATATTTTGTTTAATTAACCTGCATCTTAACTATCTAGGTAAATAGTTTAATTAACCTGTAAATTAATTTATTTTCATTATAATTAGCTTAATAACCTGCCACTTAATTTACCTGCCGAATTTGATTAACTAACCTGCAACTTAATTTACCTTTATAATTAATTAACCTGTAACTTAATTTACTTTTTTAATTAATTAACATGTAACTTAAATTACCTTAATATTTATTCTATAAAATAATTAACTATAATAATTAATGGAATTATCCTTTATCCCAACTAACTTTTTTAATAATACCTTAAATGATAAATAAATAAATAATAATTTAATAAATAATAATTTTAATTATTTAAAATAAATTTACTGCTTAAAAAATGTTAATAAGCTTCAATTCTATCAATATTTATAATAATGAATAATTAATAATAATAATAATAATAATAATAATAATAATATAATAATAATAATAATAATAATAATAATAAATATAATAATAATAATAATAAATAATAATAATAATAATAATAATAATAATAATAATTATTATTATTAATTATTATTTTTATTATTATTAGTATTTTTATTATTATTTATAATTATTTATATGTTATTATTATTAATATTATTAATATATTATTATTATTTAATGTTGTAGATCTCAACATTCAATAATTTAGAATAGAGGCTTATAAATATTTCACTGCTCATATATATCATTTATTTTAATATATAATATATTATCTTCAACTACTTAATATATTATTATTTTATATTATATATAATCATTATATTTATATATATTTAATATAAATTATATTATTATTATATATAATTATATCATATAGTGTTAGTCCCTATTTACATGCACTTCATATTTATGTTACCTTAATAATATATGTTAGGTAGCCTCTTGTATTTTATTTAGATTATATAATAATAGATAAGATAATACTGTGTCAATAAGAAGCGAATTAAGCTGTAAATATAATTATCTTTAAAAATGCTTATCAAAATTTATCATAGGTAATTATATGTAAATTATAACATCTCTATACGCAATGGCTGATACTGTATAGTGGTGAGAGTTATATCCATTAGTTTTCCACTCTAATCACGAAATAATGTCAAACATATCCATTCACTGAGGAAAAATATACCTCTATAATAACTTAACAATTGAAGGGGGCTCCTCACATACTCCCTTTAGTATCGCATGCTTAACACCCCTTTTTTTATAGATTGATATAATTTCAATAGTTTTATATATTATATATTATAGCTATATCTATATATATATGAGCAGATCTTTAATAAGGGATGTTAAATAGAATGAATCTAGCGTTATGGCAGGGGGTGGGCATAAGGGGGTATACAGTCTGCCTCCCTAAAAAGTGTTTTATACCATTCTCTTAATATGAAATCTTAACCTTGCTGAATATTTCTTTTTGTATACCAACGTCCTACGTTTTCGGTAGTGGCCATATTTAATGAGTTAATACTGAGGAGCGTGGCATTTATATTTAACGAATATTATCATTATTATATTGTTATTAATGTTTTTTTACTTTTCAATGTTTTGAATTTTCTAAAATTATCTATCTACCATATATTTAAGGGGGAGTGTAGACCGCTGAGGGGAACGAGGGTAGGATCAGTTATTACATACCGGAGGTAGAATGGTGGAGGATACCCTCGAGCGACCCTCACCAATAGACATAAAGAGTACTGGAGGTGAGTTCCAGGAGACCTAATCCCCGGAGGGGTGGAGATAGTTACCTCCACGTCGTTCACTCCTTAGTGGAGAGTATACCCTGAAGATGACCCTCACGACTATCCTGCATTATTTTGCGGTATTACCTTACTATTGGATAATTTATAATTTATTTATTAAAAAAAAAAGAAAATATATAATTTTACACTGGGTCGTCAGGCACAAGAATATTCACCACTTTATATGTTGGGCAGTGAATTGACTTTAGTGATATATATATATTATAAACTGTCTGACCTCTTTTGTTGTTTCAAGATCACGTAAATGGGGCCACTATCGTATTATGTACTTATAATATATCATGAATACACAAAAAAAAAAAATAAAATAAAAATGTATATCTCAATCCTTATAGAATTTATTCTCAGGCTAAGATTCACAAATAATTTATTTGTTTTACACTGTCAGGACCTAGCGTTTCTCTATAAGTTTAATCATATTACTTAGTGATGAATTAAACAAATCTGACATCTTAATATATAAGATTATATATATATATATATATATTAATAAATATATATATATATATATATTATATAATATTATATATATATATATATATATTAATATATATTATATATAATTATATATTTATATTATATATATAATGAGAATTTTAAACTTAAAAAAATTATATAACAGTGTATAAAAAAAGTTACTTCTTTGATATATAAAATAAATAAAATAATCATAAATTTTCAAACACAAATTTTCTAAGTATTAAAAAATTTTGTGCACTGTAGTGCAGAGTTAAAAAAATAATAAATACTATTGATCAACTAAGAACGTAAAGTAATATTGATGGTGGTTGGCTAGTACTGAGTCCTGAGTGGTAACTAATATTAAATCCTAAACTAGCATTAGACGCATTGGATTTTCACGAATTTCGAAAATTTAATTTATATACCGAGGATTATTTTACATGTTTCCTCACTTAATCCAGAAGCATGCATCATAGTGTTCATGGAGGAATTTACTGCATGCAATCTTTTTACTACTCCGGTTAGGGTGTCGCTGATAGCTTCATAATAGATTCTTACTCATACCAGTCATATTTTTATCATCTTTCGCTAGAAGAGGTAGGGTGGAGGATAGACATCTCTCTTTGGCTATTGCGTCTGTATGATATTTGTGAGAGCACGAGAGACTAAGCTGAACTCCTATAGGCACTCTATAAGGGTAGTAACCCAGGGCATCCTGTGTGAGATTCTAGAGGAGTGCGAGAGATACTATCACGGCGCGTGTGTCAGCTTCGCTCGTGAACCTATAACGGGTTACGCAGTAACTGATTTTTCCAAGTTTTTCACCCTTCTTGCTGGTGTATGCTCTCCATCGGCACCTCTCGTTTTCTATGGTACTCTTGGAAGTGGTCGAGACCGGGGGGTTTATCTACCGCCATCCCGCATAAGATCGAGTTTCGGTGTATGAAATTTGTGAAATATGCAGCATCAACGATCCATAAACTGCCTGAAAAAACATTTTACTTTCTCACGCTCAAGTGATTTTGCCTACGGCCGAGCATCTCTAAGCTATAACGAAGGACGCCTGCATGCGAGATCCACAAAAACGATAAACACTTGCACTGGCCACCGCTGCTATTTTCTGAAAATCTAAGGTCTCTATAAGAGGATGAAAGTGAGTTTCTCAATGATTCCCAATACTATAAAGGACAGTCACAAGTACTGAACGCTTTCCAATATCACAGTTCCTAAGCAAGGAGTGAACAGACACAAGAGATAGAATTTGATTATTATGTTGATTAGAAAATATAGTATTTTCTAGATTTGATAGCACATATATTATCATTATATTAGATCCAGCAGTAATAACATTGTTGATAAGAGCAGATCAGCAACTATTCTCGATCATAAGCACAGCTTTTTGCTCACTTGGTTTAATAGACATACTCCTTCAAAATAATTCATTTGGATATGATCATATGTACTGATCAGATGCTCACTTCACAGGTAAATGATTTGATTATAAATATTTGATATTTAATTTGTTTTATATGATCCGAGCTCGCCGTTCATCTCGCTGTCTATGTAGCGTGACAGTGTACAGTGAAAATATTACGGGTTATTTACGTGAAGAGAATAATGACATTGGGCATCTTGATGTCAGATGAAAACAGAGCAATAGAAAGTCTGTATTTTCTTGTTTGATTGTTGCATTCACCAATACTATGAATATATTTTGAGTCCACACGGGTTTCACTATCATGTATATGAGGCAAGTTGGTGAATCTAGTATTTCTTCTATTTTTATAGGTTGGAGTCTCTGTATAAGTTTGTCTTTTATTGTGGCAATAGTATTGTCATAATTTCTCTGGATATATATTCTAGGTCATTTAATGACCAATATATAAGCGTATGTGCTTACATCAGCGACAGTATAATAATTCTTTTAATTTCATTATTTTTTTTAATTCCTCAAATTTTCTTTTGAACCCTATGTTCTATATCCTAGCATATAATGCTGCGCTAGACTAGTCGAGTTAACCCGCTGCAACAACGCATAAGACTCTAGGCTTTCATCATTCCTTATTCTTAAAAACAAATTCAATCTTTACGTTTTTGGCATTGGTTTCAAGAACTTCATAGAGAACTTAAACCCTCAGAATATTACTTTCTACGAACAGTCTATTTTATTTCAAGATCGAAAAACCTTAATGTTTAGATAATTTAAGGTTCGTTGCCTGACAAAATTCACCTGCAAGTTTCAATCTGCCAATATGTTGATGTAGATACAAAATAATATACTTTAGGCGTCGAGACATATCATATAGTTTTTTTAATGATAATAATTATCTCAACACGAAATTGATCAGTTTTTCATTTTGAATTCAATCGGAAGAACTCGATCACAGACGGTCATTCTCTAGTCCTTGAATATGTTTTTTTTTCAAATTCCACATCTAATCGATTGTAGTAATTTTCTTTTTATTTTTTTTCCAATTATTATTTTTTGATGTGTTGTTCTGTCACAGCTGATATCAAACGGGTACGCTCTTTTACCAGTGATATTGATTTAACAGTAAGCACTTTGGTGACAGCCGCAAAAATTGCTTATCGACATACCTGAGCAGTTCTACACCGCAGTAATAAACGTTCAGAAGAGCCCAGCTGTGAGTAAGGATCGAAGCTGCTAGTTCCGAACATATTAAAAAGGCCAATAACATGACAAGGAAAAACAGCTAAACATTGTTAGAAAATAAATATAATCATTCGTCTTTTTATAATACTCTTATTAATTAGTAAATTACTCACTTACATTACTATATCGATAATGATCTGATATATTTTCTTTTTTTCAGTTTTTCTGATCTTTATAAATCTCTTTCCAATTCAATGTAAATATATGGCAAACAATAAGTAGATTTCATAAATTTATTATTTTGCGCCAACGAATTTTAGGGTAAGCAAAGTCGCTCCTGCCCCCTTGCTACGCCCCATATACTTAGTATAATATGATATATTAAATCATATATATTTAATCACTCATTTTGAGTCCAATTATATATATTATAGTATATATAATAATAGTATAGTCTATGAAACTCATCAGGTCCTATAATATTATTATTTTATAATATATATATATATAATATAATATAATACGAGTATAAATAATAGGCTAGTTTGCTAAACTCGTCTTTTTCTCACATTTTCTCCTTACTCACGTAATACTGAGTAGAGTCTTCTCTAACTCATATTTATATTGCTTCTTATTAATTTTGTATATTAAGAAACTGTGTTGTTTAATTCTATCAATTAAGCTCTTCAAGCTCTGAGATTAATGAGAGATGATCATCAATTCCTCTTTTTACTTCTCAGTTTCAAACACTTGTCATTTCTTTATGTAAAGTGTTTAAATAGGTTCAAAGTAGCTAATTGTAAAATTTATATCACATCTGTGACACCAAATAGTTATAGTTTCAATTTTCATCAGATCATGGAGATATTTAGGAAGATATCCTTGGTACGTATACGTTTTACTTTATAATAATTAATAAAATTTTGAATATATTTTAACTTCTTAACAGGGATAAAGGAAATTATTTTGTACACAATAAAATTTATACTGTATGAGCAGATCAATTTCGAATATGAATTCTTCATTACAACACAGAATTAAGTGGCTTTTATCACATTAAATGTGTTTACTATACTTTTAAAATATTTTCTGTAGCATTCTTTATCAAATTTTAGTAAAATTATAAATTAGCTCACTATTGAACTAATATGATGGCAGAGATTTTACAGTAGTAGAACTCATATATATATATTAATATATATATTATAAATATATATTATATTATATAATATAATATATATTATTATATTAAATTATATATATTAATATATATATTAATAATATATATATATAATATAATATAATATATATATTATAAATATTATATATAATAATATTATTGTTAGTAGTAAATTTGAAAAGGAGTAAACTCAGATTAAATAATTATGGATAAATGGTTAGCTAGGTAGTGAATAACGAAGTAAGATTCCAATATGTCAACTAAGACTTACACAAGAAGGCAATCCTGCCTAACTTATTGCAGATTTCGCAGTGATAGTAACCTCGCACATCCGCGGCCATAAGACATCGTTGCAAGGGAGACGAGTCGATGTGTGGTCCAGGATTTTGGATGCTGTGCGTTCAGGAGAGTGAGCTATGATTACTGAATATGGGGACAATTGTGTATGATGACGTTTGGAAGTCCATTCAATTATTTTTAAGATTTTATCTTGAGTAAAAAGAAAGCAGTTACAGTACTGTATAGGATGACCTATAATATTTTGCGCATATATATTTGCTAACCGTTTACTTTAGAAAATTCTTTTAGTTGTAAAATTTTTTCCCACTCTAATAGTGAGGATAATTTTAATTGAATAGGCCATTTCAAAAACTACGTAAGTCATGTACTCTCCAAGGCGCCCTAAGGTAGCATTTTGTGCAAGCTTTTATATATTTATAATATTTCCACTCCCAAGAAAAAAGTTCGGTCAGATGACCTCTAGAGGGGTTTCCTATGGCAATCCTTTAGCTATCATGTCAGTACCTTTCACTAAAAATATATATAATGAGCTGTTCATGCGGTTTGTAAGGAGGTAGTATAGTCACAACACAGGAGAATATGCATAATAACTTGCTCAGTTTGAATCTTGGGTTCAAGATATGAGTATGGTGATTTCATCCCAGTAATCCTACAGGACGTGTTCGCGGTATTACACATCTCAAATTCAACATGAGATATTCTAAAGAAAATCATTAGAGAAGAAAGATAAGACAAAAAAATATAGTTAATGCCTCAATATTTCATGTGTAAATGATCATTTACTTGGTACGAGCGCATTTACCGCTTCCGGGCTAAGCATTCATGATAAGGGAGTGTTGCACATCATAGATTTGCGTATCGCTTAACGATAGATGCATGGAAGATCTCAGACATCATACGATCGATAAGAACCATTTTGAGAAGAGGGGGAAGACAATATGCTACGCATTAGAACGCCTGAGATAGCATTTCTCAAGATTGCAAAATGAGATCGATGTTTCTTCTATTGTGGAACTATCTATAAAAAGGATATAAGTATCGTTAATAAGGTAAAGGAAAAGCGAGTAGCGCACTCTGTAATATGCTTGAGAGCAGATAAAACAGACTGAATTCAATCCTGGAAGGGATAACAATTCACTCCATAGTGGTATGCGTCTACTCTTCGACAAAGTCCGATGAAGTCCAAAAGAGAAATTGAGTGATTAAGAGAGCTTTGGTAGAACTGAAGAGCGAGCTTGAACGTCAAACCCGCAGGATGCGAAAAGCCATTGGGCCAGAATATTATGTCACGTATTGAAAAAACTAGATCCCGACGAAATGCGTCGGGCTTGGGTCCTTCAAATGAGCTAGATTCTCAGACGATGTCCTTTAGGCAAAGGAAGGAGGTTGTCCAAGTTAATTAATTGGCGGAAAAAGTAATAAAAATCATTCGAGAGAGTATCTTGATCCATCTGCTCTTCCTACACAAATCAAAGACTCATGTGGTAGTAAAAATATTGTTGATTACACAATACACGAGACCAGAATCCCGCAATACTGTGGGTACTGATAGAAGAACATTTGATTACGAGGTTTTTTTTCGACGAGCTGTGTCTGGCGTTGCGAAGAAAAATTAGATTGGCAACACATCTCTCCAAAGCCTATGCCTAGACACCAGATAAGGCTTTCGCAACACACCAATCGGCATTCAAGAGTTTTAATACTAAGGACGTTTGTATCGAATGATGCAAGCATGTAGAAATCCTTTGTTCTCGGAACGCCGCAAGATACCTCTGCCACAAGAAAAAGGCTGTTTTCAGTTGCTTTCACAGCCGTACGGATGTGTAAGTAGATCATGTCATCCCAGCTATGACTCTATTAAGATACGTGATCAGTGAAAGGCTACTATTGTTGCGGACATGTTAAAAGAGCCAGTTTCACAATGTGCTCCAAAATATAAAAAAGGTGTTATATGGGCAGTATTGCAGGGTGGTCAGCAGAAACATGGTTGCATGTTTATTTATGAATGAAAGTCATTTTTGGTATGTTCAAGGACAGTAAGTAATTTGTACGCGTTCTCCTGGGTGAACCTTTGAACAGCTCCTTAACTCCAATAGAGTCCTTTGATCATCGTCAACAACATCTTGCAAGGACATTCTATCATAACATAGTGGAAATGGTTAGGCCAAGCATCGGAAAAGAATGAGAAAAAATCTCGTCGTATGAAGTGGTTAAAGCAGGTAGAGATTCGCAGTTTATCGTGAGCTATACTAGACACTCTGATTCTGAATATACCACGGATTTTTGGTAGGGAGCAGCAGCTATGAGAAATTACCCACTCTCATGACCAAAAATGTGGATCGGTAGTCTGGAGAGGATCCTATAATAACTCTGTATCGTAGATTCTAAATACACCGTCTTTCATATGGAATTCGTTTAGTTTCTCTTACACTGAAATACACACTCCTGCTTATGCATTGAACATATTATACAAATAACTTTGCCTCATGCTCCGACTCTCTCGACATACATATTGCGAACTGTAGTTTTAAAGGTAGAGTAAAGCTTTCTATAGTTTATAGTTTTTACCATCTCCTAGCACAGGCATAGGAAGAAGAGCTAAGAACTATTGGATACACAAATATTCTGGAAGGACACAGAAACTAGATGTAGTGGTGAAAGACTACAAGATATTGATTAGTGTCTACCAAGTCCTTAGGACCAGGAGCACTGAAACTTTCTTTCCGTATGCCGACGAAAAAAGGTCTTTGAATGATACTACTACGCCCAGAGCCATGGCAACCACCAAGTAAAAGGAAAGAACACTCTTCGCTTTTTAATAAACTGCTGCGAAGGATCAAAAGGTCTTGGCTTTGCGAAATTTACTTCATAGAAGGACAAGCAGGTCAACAATCGGACTAGGCTATGATGAGTGTATACCCAGAAAATTGGTGTGTTGACCAATTATTATGATTAAATGTTTATTGGTCAACCCAGACGATAAATATGATAATATTATGCTTGGATGACCACAAGGTAATACTTAACTTTTTAAATGAATTCAGATCATAATTTTTCGAGACGCTGCTCTGTAATTCTTGATTTTTTCCATCTATTGGACAACAAATATGTAATCCTTGATATTCTAAAAATTCCGTTTTAAGAGAGAGATAGCCTTTTTCTTTTTGTTAACAATAGTTAACTCTATGTTAATTAATCCATACAATGCTTTCTAGATTATTGAATGATCTTTATACGTAATTCACAAAATTAAAGTATTAAATGGAAATCTATAATTATTTGATATTATGTACCATGCTCTGAAAGTTTTTTAAAGAAATACCAATAATATATATTATATAAAGTATATTATAATAATATATACAACTTATATTATGTGATTTAAATGTATTACTAACCCGTTAGTATTACTTGACTATATAATTAAAGGCTATAATGGTATGGGTCACATTAAATTAATATAATATACATATATTGATAATTAGTAACAATGTCTCTTTCAAATTTTTACATAAGTCTGGCCGCGCCATACCCACTTGACTTTGGAAGCTGGCACGACGCCCACTCTATGTATATTATATATAACAGTGAGAGTTTATAGCTTTATTTTTACATTATACCCTTATTTATAGTTCCACTATATATATAATTAATTTATATTTTAATAATATCACAAATATCATTATATATATATATATAGTATATATATATATAATATTATAATATATGATCTAAAAATGGCATATGCCATACGAAATGAGGTACATTGGAGGACATCAAATGCACCAATTAATTAATAATAAAATATATAATAATAACTAATTAAATAATAATAATAATAATAATAATCAATAATAATAATATAATAATAATATTAATAATTATATATAATAAATAATTAATATTTAAATAATATACTATAATAAAATATTATATAATAATAATGATTAATTAATAATAATAATATCAATTAATTAAATATTCAATAATAAATAATTAAATAATAATAATAATAAAATAATAATAATATATTAATAATATATAAATATAATATAATAATAATAAATATATATATAATATAATTAATAAAATAATTAATAATTATAAAGTATGATAAATATAATCTACCAAAAAGCCGTCAACAAAATGTTTATCGACTATATGACCACTTCCTTGAAGAAATGAAGCAACCCCTAATAAACGGAAACACTCACCTAGCAATATTAGGGTTGTTCTGACTCGTAGGCGACAATGGTGGATAATATACGCAACACATAAATCAAGTACGGTGTTCGAAATCTCATGATGAGTGAACGCAAAGTATTGAACAAATATGATTTGTCAGTCGCTATATGAATTGGAGTTTATCAAATATGGTGATAACAATACACTCACTCTGCTCATAACCATTATTTCATACGCTTTCGATATATTATATATATATATATATATATATAGAACGTCATATCGTATGGTAGGTAGCTTAGAGTCTGCGTCTCATCCATATAATATACGGATAGGACGCCTGCTTATATCATAACAATCACCTCCAGCTGATAGCCAGTTATGAATGAGTTATTATATATAATTAATACCAATTGAGGGGCAGAAATATAAATATTTGTAATAGTGCAGATAGTTTAATAAATGACCTTTTGGGCCTTTGTAAACTCTATAGTATCATATCACTATGTTTACTCACTAGCCGAGGGTGAATACCAAGTAAGCCAATCCACCCAAGATGTGAGAAACAATAACTCATAAACGGGGGGATGCCGCCTTGTATATGTTGGAGTAATTGAGAAAACGAAAAAAAGTCAAGCAGTCTAGACAGAACTCCAAACATCTTTGAGGCCACTCTAGCAACATTGTTGATGTAAGGTTTCCAATCATTTTTTTGTTTATGTTAAGGCCATTAATGTTTATATTGTCAACAGGAACCATCGAAAGAAATAGGTAAGTTAGACGGTATCTAAGAGAGGGAGATTTTTAGAAGTTGGGTTTTTAAAGAATTGAATTTCACAAGGTTGAGACGAGAGACACTTGTAGAAGCAAAAGATGGAGCAGATTTGAAATGAGTTGAAGAATGGAGGGTTGAGCCATCGGTATTTGAATGGATAGTTAGATGATCAGCTGAGAAGATTGTATATTAATGAAAACCAGAAATATAGTAGGTGACAAGACAGACCCCTGAGGAATACTACTATTGGCTTGGAAGGAGGAAGAAGCCGCTCCATCAACAACAGCCGATATTGAGCGATTTGAAAGAAAGCTAGACATATGTAGGCACAGAGAAGGAGAAAATTGAAAAGGAGGGGAGCTTGAAAAGTAGTTACGCGTGCCATACCCTGTCAAACGCCACCACACATGTCTCCCCATAGTCCATAAGGGCGGAAAACCATAAATCGGTTAGATAAGAAAGTATATCACCAGTAGACCTCGAGCTCCAAAAGTCGTTATTGGTGATCGGAAAGAGAGAATGAGATTCCAGATTTATATAAGAAATGAGAGTTGAGAAGGGATTTTAAAGATCTTAGATAAGATACAAGTGAGGCTGTGGGACGATAGTTAGAAGGATCAGAGCGGCTACCTTTTTTTCGGAATTGGTTGGACATATGTGCGCTTCCATCAACACTGAGGGAAAGTGTTATTTTTGAGGCATAGAGAATATAGTTGAACGAGTGGTGGCGCCAGCTCAGGCACACTCCCTCAAAACTCTGGGAGGAATGGCATCCGGGGTCGCTCGTTTATCTAACGTCGTAGATTTCAGGAACCCATAGCACCCGATAAATGTATCACAGGCTAAGGCATGAAAACACTGAGAGGAGAAGGAGGAGGAAGAAGATTACAGAGTCGTCCAGGGTTGAATTAGAGGAAAAAGGGAGGTCGAGAGATTGAGGCCAAAGAGATTGTTGGAGTATTAGCAACAGAAACCATGAACGAAAAAAGGAGGGAAATCATATTTAACAGAAGTTTGTTAGAGATTGTATTTTGACAAGAGGCCAGAACGATTTTGTCAGTAGAAGAACCATGGAGGTCAACGAACTTTCGTTTAGTAAATGTCCGCTTTGCTTGTTGCTCGAATAATATCCTGTAACGATTTCGAGCTTGAATGAAATTTTAGCACGATTGATTGAAGAACGAGAATAATTATCCCATTCCGATACGTAGTCTCTAAGTCTGAATGACATGAGAAAAACATGATTCGAAACCAGGATTGGGAAGAAAGATTTAGTCGAAAGAAGAAATATACTTGCTGCTTCATCCTATTAACTATTAGCAGCTCCCACCGATTATTGACAGACGCTGAAGCGTCTTTTCAGAGTAAAGCGTCACTTCCAGTCATTGTTAGCGTAGAAGCGACGCAACCCAATCGGCCCGATTAATGTGCCAAAAAATCGCTAGGGCAGGATGGTGGAGAATGTTGGAGAAACTAAGTGGGGGGGAAATAGATCAAGTCTGTTCAGAATTGTTGGGACGAATCCGGAATGTGTGTAGGTTCCTTAATCAGTTGCTCCAGATCGTTAAGAATGGTGAATGATTCGGTCTCCTCCTTCCTGATCAGTGTGAGAGCCCGACGCCAATTCAGTGTTGTGGTCATTTGGAAATTCCCCTAGTAGAGGGAGAGGACCTCAATATTTTGAATGAAAGGATATACCAGAGTCCCGGAAAAGAAAGGAGGATATCGAAAAAGGTGCGTTGAAATCTGGTTCTGTTTGAAGAGAGAACAGTAGCAGAAGCACAGAATTATTGTAGTAAAAGGAAGAAACATTTTAAGCCATAAAACAATCGAAGTTAGGAGATTCGAGATTCACAACTCTACCATTCAGACGAAAATTGTTAAATAAGTTATAGTTAGATATATTACAAGAAAGCTGGATTGATATTATATATATATATTTATATATATATATCTATCTATTATATATATATTATTATCTATATATATATATATATATATATTATATATATATATAAATATATATATTATATTATATATATATATATAATATATATAATAATATATAATAATAATATAATAATAATAATAATAATAAAATATAATAATATAATAATAGGTACAGCACACAATTCCAGTGTTCCGGTGCGGTGCGATATTAAAATTATAGATGTGCGGTGCTGTGCGTGGTACGGTACGATAAAAATGGCTTGTGGTGCGGTGCTGTGCGGTGCGTTGTGCGCGTCACTCTGGTTGCGGTAAGCGGTACAGTGTGCAAAATCCGCGGTGCTTGGCACCTTAAAGAAATGGGTGTCGAATCTTTTTTAACTTGTTTGTCACTTTTATTAATGCATCATATCGATGCATAAAAAAAACAACAAAAAATAACAAAACAACAACAAAAAAACAAAAACAAAAAAAAAGCAACAAAAAATAACAAAAAAATAACAAAAAACAACAAAATGCTACATAAAAAGAAAATTTAAATATTGTGTTATCGTAATTATCGTAATTGTAAATCAAGTTAAACTGAGAGAAACGTATGTTTTTATTAAATATAAATATTTTATTTCGAAATAAAATATTTTGAAACTAAAATATTTATATTTAATTAAAACATTTATTAAAATTTCTTTCAGTGAAAGAAATCAAAGAAACATTCGAAAATTTGAGGATGTCTTAATAATAATACAGTAATAAAATATATTTATTATTTAATTATTTATAAATATTAATAAATTATTTATAAATATTTTTATTAATTAATGATGTAAGAACGATTTAAAATAAATCATTAAATGAATTTTTATTAAACTACAAAAGTATTACCTTAAATACCCGACATACCTTACAAAATTAATCTTATATAATAAGGGTAACTAGAAAAGTAAATAAGAGAATATGGCTTTTACAGAAGAGATAATGACTGTAAAAAAAAAAGAAAAAAGAAAAAAAAGAAAACAAAATTTTTTTTTTTTTTTTTTGGCAAAATAAAAACTCGTGTTTTTTATTAATTGTATCCATTTGATGGTCAGATTTTTAGATTCTTGTTTTTTCCGATTTTTTTTTTTTTTTTGGCAATCAAATTTTATGTTTTCACTAATTTTCATTTTGGATGATTAGCAATGGATGTGCCAGATTGTTCTTTTGACATCATAATTCATCCATCGTCCGATGATAAAAAAAAAAAGTTTATTTCTAAATATTTTTTTGCCGAAGACTGGAAATGAGAATACCTCTTCTTTATTTAACGCGATTGTTAAATATTTATTTGGTAGAATGCCTGTGAGTGTTTGGAGAGTGGTTTTCTTATGGTGTTTCTCGGCATCATAATCCTCAGACCACAAACTAGCAGAGTACTTTTAAAAAAGACGAAATTATATTCTACGGGCAATTTATTATGGGGGTGCCCTTGGGGTTTTTTTTTCTTTTCTTTTTATTTGAAAAAAAAATAAAATATAATAAAATAATAAAATCTGCAACACTACAATGAAGATAACTCTTATATCATTTATTCAAATGTGAACTTGACCCAGTTTATAATATATATTTATGACGCAATATCATATAACAACGATATAACAAGTAGTATAGAATCAAATTTTAAGTTTAATAAAAAAAAAATCGCAATAAGAGGATTTTAAATTTTCCTTGCAATCGACATTATATGTAGAAAATTTATTTATAAATTTATTATTGCATTAAAATGATATCTAGCTAAGAGAAGAAGAATGATAGAAAACTCAAATGATAAGCATTAAATCTGAAGTGCCATCATCGCTCGTGCAATTATTCTGCTCCGTGCCACATTAATTTAGGACACTCTTGTTATGATAAATAAATTTGTTACTAGATAGGTGAGGTAAGAAGAGCATTAGTATAAGCTATAGTGTGCTCAAGACAAATCTTATATAAAGGCAAACCTGATCGACAAAATTGTCAACTTGACTTCACTTACACTCTACATGGTATTCGATACTCAAACAAATAAATATCAATATGAAATAATAACAATGCGGAACTAAATTTGTGAAACTACTTTTTTATATGTAATATGGCTTTATTGAGTTAAAAACTATGGTGTGACATTATCTTCGTATCACAGTCAATCCGACAATTTCGCGCGAGTGTTTTTAAAAATATCATAATAATAAAACACTACAGTTTTGGTTTATATTTAAGAGAAATATATTTCTGAAAAACTATATATTAACAGAAGAATATATCCTATATCCCCTATATATTATTTATTATTTATATTCTAATAATATATATATGATTTATTATTTATTATTAATTATATATATTATATATATTCTGCATAATATTAATATGATAAATTTATTAATATAGTTATACTAGGTACTAACGATGACATATATATTATCTACCTTGGTTCACTCTATTACACATGTTTTATTAGTATTGTATATTTTTTATGTAGTCCTATCTTATCATTACTATTACTTAATTAAATCATTATAATATCATTATTATATATTTATTACTATTTTTATATATAGCTCTTATATTTATTTCTATATATATATTATTATATTTTAATATTTATATTAATTATAATATATTTTAACTATAATTATCATATTTATTGAATACATTTTCATATTAATAAAATATTACAGATTATATTACTATTATATTATCTATATATTTATATAATTACATTATTATATATATATTATATTATAATATATATAATCTATATATTATATATATATATATAATATATATATATACATATATATATATATATATATATTATACTTATACTAATATATATATATATTATATATAATTATGAACTATATGCAACGTTGACAATTTTCACTTGTCATTTGTGCTGCAACAAGAAATAATAAATACATTATGAACTGGATAAAGAAATGGAAAGAAACTTACCATTCCTAATACTGTCCCATTGCAGAATTGGGTCTTACTATATATATATTATCTAATATTAAAATTTTCTATATATTTTCATTAAATATTAAATATTTCAATATATTTATATATATATATTAAATAAATATATATATTATAAATATATTTATTTAAATTATTCGTTTGATTAAATCTGTGAGAGAGAGAGAAGAGAGAGAGAAGAGAGAGAGAGTAGAGAGAGAGATTAGTTTTAGAGTTGGTTAGGTTAGTTAGTTTAGTTAGTTAATGTAGTTAAGTTGCTTAACCACTATGAACTATCTATCCATGAATTTGGGAGTTGCAATATAATTACTAGCAGTTAGGTTTTGGTTATGGGAAATTGTGTTTACATGTATCGTCCTAGATATGTGGAGTTTAAAAGATATTTCTAAGATTATTTACTAGGTTTGAACAGGATCCTTGCTTCAGATCAACGCAATTTGTAAATTCTAGCCAAATGTGTACGTAGTTTTTCGCATCCAAAATGAGCAGACTAGTATTTTATGCTAAAAGCATGAAAGAATGTGATTTTGTATGTTATATATATCTTATAATAGATTGTTCTGTTGTACGTGTTGGCTATGTTTTTAGTAACGTATGGGTATCCTGAGATTAGTGTAATTCACTATGCCTTAAACTGTAATTAAATATTATAGAAAATCTCCTACTGACGGCAATTTTTGGTGTCCATTAAGGTAGCCGGACCGAGATTCAAGATGGGTTATGCCGAGATGAAAATTATGATCTTTTGGACGAGAAAAGACTGCGCTTTACTTCACTTAGCTCCAAGAACTTTCATATATATATATATATATACTACTAGGTTCAACTGTGAATGTGCCTTTCTTCAATGTACCTGATATATGTATTTAGTAAGCACAGACTTAAGTAATAAGTATAATATATATATACTATCATATATATAATATATCAGTAACTAATATATTACGTCATACAGATATATATATGCAGTATATATAGACCGCCTATATATAGTAGCTTTATTGATAAATAGTGCGTAGTAGACGCATTATTATACTTCCCAACAGGTGGGTATCATGTTGATCCTTGTTCACTGCAGCGTTGGTGCTCTTCCGCGCTGTTGCAAAACCTTTGCGAAGCATTGATATATGGAGAGGATTGTACAGATCCAAGGAAACGAAACTAGGGGATTTTGTAGGCATTTCATCACCGGCGCTCGCAGAACTAGTTGTGTGTGTTGGCGTGCCACTAGTGTGAATAACAATAAATTGTCAACTCGGTTCCTATGCCTACTCCTCTCGTTCATTTTCGAGAATTAATTTATCTAATAGGTCTTTTCATCCTCAATCGCGCCTTCACCACGAGCTTCCTATTTGATCGTGAGTACTGTGTGTTAATGGTTCCCGCTACTACTTATTATCATACCTAGAACTCCTCATGTATGCGCCTCGGATTCCCGTGTAATGTTGAAGTACCCTACCCCAGTTATGGAAAAGCAAGGGACAGGTGATATATATAATGACATACTTGCATATATATATATTATAATATATATATATATATATATATATATATATATATATATATATATACTATATTATTATATATATAGTACGTATATAAACGGTTTTAATTATTATCAATAACTTTTTTTTTTTAACTTAATCAGAAACATTAGGTTTAATCTAAATTACCAATAAATTTCGAGTTAAATTCCATCATTTTTTTAAAATTAAAATTCCCAACTCAAATCCTAGAGAGATTTGTTACCCATATAATTTAACGTTTTTTAAATAATTTAAATTAACAGGTTATAAATATCATCCTTAATTCGATCGGTATGATGCCAAAGATGATGGAGTGGTAGAAAAACCTATGAGAGAAGCAAAAAACATCTAAATTTACTACAAGTGTATGTAGAGAAATGCATGTAACCCACAGCATACAATTAAAACCAAACAAAAACTTTGAAATGCTTCCAGCCAAGTAGAACATAAGTTTAATGTATATTGTTACATCCGAGAAAGATTAAGGAGTAAGCAAAAGAATTAAAAACTGCAGAAGAAATAAGGTTTAGGTTAGGTTAGGTTACCGTAGGGTTACCGGTGTCTGGCTTATGCAGTTTGGTTAAGTTCGGAAGTCTAAGATATTAGTTTAGTCACGAACTTCCAACAGAGCAAAGTTACTCTGCACCTGACAGTTTGGGAAACGCTTAAGAGAACTGGTTTTTAGAGACTATAATGACTAAATAGAGACTAAATTGACATTGTAAGTTAATTTCACGCTGACATGTTTGGAAGGTTTAAATGGAGGCTAGACTGAGTATATGTTCGTAAGAGGTCACTTAATTATAATAGGACATTTATAACCTAAACACATGTTGTTACTCTGAGCCACACTAGTTCTCCCAGCAAGTAGCTGGGTTCTAATCGCCAAGAGAAGTTCACATAGAACTCTTGATTATTATCATTGGTAGAAGCAAAGTACTCACAACCCTTCCACTTTACTTTTGCTGACGTTACCTACACTTATAATGGAGGATATGAAGAAAAGGAGCTGATAAGAATGTATGTTGAATCGTTCCAAATGGGGAGTAGACAAAGATCATGATATGATCTCAGATTTCTAGTATAGTTCTCTCATTGGGGGCGCAACTATATGCGCAATCTAACCTCCGATTAGCACTGTATCTCGTATATGAGAATGTACTCGAACATTATATATACTTGTGTATATATATATATATGTTTTTATAATGAGGTCCTAAATTAGGTGTTAGATGTACTTTTGAGCTCCGTTGAGAGCATGAAGTCGAAATAGAGAATAATGGAATATTAGTTGGATTATAGTTATTATTTGAGAGGGAGATTTGTAAGAAAGAATCTTTTTGAGATTTGCTTTAATATTTTCTATATAGAGTTTTAAATATATCTTCACTCCGTGTTAGTAGTTAGATGCACTCTCCATACATCACGAGTGGAAATCGCTCTTATTATAGCAGATACATAGACCGCAGAATAAGAAGTCTCTTCAGCGAGAGTGTTATATAGATATTTTTTATTGGCTATCACAGTAAAAGACTTGTGTACACGATATGTCTTTATATGAATATAAAATGAAAGAGATGTTGATAAGTAATGTAAATGCGTTCGGTCTCGGTATTTAGAGAGTGTCATTAATTAATAATAAAAACTAAGATGTATAGCAGCTTAGCATGTGGCAGGTCGCACGAAAATGATTCTAGTTCAAATTAGTATGAATAGATTAAGAAGATCTCATAGTAGGTAAGATTATAAGACATTAAACTGAGATTACTTTAATAATTTAACCTCTGTCCAAACTGCTTGCTGATTTTTGACACAAAATACTTAGGAATTACAACGCTTGTAATGTACAGACAATTGCTTGTCGCATATACTTACGTTCAAATAATACAGCTAGATAACCATTGAAGAAGATAATTTGAGGAGAGATAATCTAAGACATTAATAATATAGATAAGCCTATTAATAAGTGATGGAGGTGAGTAATCACAAGGAAGGGATCTTGGAGATCCAATGACGGCTCAGTTGCCAATATATATCCCAGGTCATAAGCTGTTTGGATATGTTAAAGCGCCACTATTATATATTCAGCTAAATATAGTCTTACCTACCGAAGTTCTTAAGAGGAGCGTAGAACCCATTAAATCATTAAAGTATTAGATAAGTTATATATCGCATTAATTAGATCACCTCTATAGATACTACGGTACCTATAATCATGGCGATATCGGAAGAAAGTGGAATTAAAATTTACCAGATTGATATTAAAGAAATGAGAGTTGAGAAGGGTTTCATAAAGATTACTTATGATAGAATTCACAATATTGAATAGTAGCTAAAGGTACATAGTTAGAAGGAATCTAGATAGCGAGGTATAACTACCTATTATTTTTTCGGTAATTGAGGTTTGGACATTGTGCGTTCTGGTCTCGACAATTAGTACCGAGGGCATGAGGTAAGAGGTTCAGTGAATGGGAGCACGCAGTTAAAGCACGTAAGATGGATACGTTTTGGAGAGATAAAGAGAAGCGAAGGAGTCTAGACGCAGTTTGGTATGGTCTTAGATTCTGCCTTTCAAAGAGGCGAAATTAAATAAGAAAGGATTTGACAGGTACAAAAAAGATTTCACACAAAAGACTTTCTTTTAAAAAGAAGGCTAGCGAGACTTTGCCGCGAGCGCTTTCACAAGTCCAATAACAGACAAGACACATTCTCTTCTCAGAGTCTGCTATAACTGCTAGTTACATCTGGTTCATCTATTCGTTCTCTGACCCCCCCCCCCGCATAGACCTGTTCTCTATCTCTCATGCTCGCCATCTACGGCTCTCTCATGGCTCTCTTTTGTATTCTAGAAGGGGAGTGCACAGTCATCTTCTGTCATCAGATCGTCTAGTGGTTATACGCTTTCTTGTCAGTGTTCAACAGGCAGTCGCGCTATAAACGTCACAATCTGGCTCATTTCAGTTGGTGTATTAGCAGGCAGATACCCCTCTACCCATAGCAGCGAATAAGAGTACAGTCGATACGGTGCAGATTTACGGAGTCTGCTCTGATTCTGTCTCTTTTTGTCGCCAGAAAGGTCTCTCCAGAAAAGA
The DNA here is from genome assembly GCA_015478945.1 of Trachelipus rathkii. Lineage (NCBI taxonomy): Eukaryota > Metazoa > Arthropoda > Malacostraca > Isopoda > Trachelipodidae > Trachelipus > Trachelipus rathkii. The sequence goes on from JABUQX010130385.1 coordinate 20,883, forward strand.
TCTTGTTATGCTAGTGCTCTCTCAGTATGACTCTCAATCGTGTCTAGCGTTATGTCCTGCCACCTTTTTTCTCTTGATCTGAATCGGGTGCTTTGCTCTGCTTGAGAGTTATTCCTCTTCGTCATTCATGATATTGTTTCTAGCAGAATTGATAATACTATTTGACGAGCCACTGTCGCTCGCAAAACGGTCTCAGGAGTAAATACAAGTAACCACATTAAATTTTTCACCTCAATCCGCCTCGATAGCACTGTCTCTAGCCCTCGCATAATGGCCGAGCAAAAGACAGCAGATCGAGAGAGCCGATAATAGGTCTTATTGCGAGGAGAGAAAGATTTAGTCGATATAGAGATGATACCTGAATGCATTGGCATTACTCCATCAACCGATACCAGTCTCCCCCTTCAAATCCGGCAGATAAGTTCCTAGAGAAGCGACCAGAGAGATCACAAAGCACAGAGAGATATATTGCTAATTATTATGCTTACGCGTAGTAAAGCAAGAGCGCCAGAAGAGTCGGACCACGCAAGCTCGCGAGAGCATGCGACATCAATAAGTAGCAGAGAAGAAAATACAACAGCAATAGGCAGAAGCACAAGATGAAAAGAATGGTAGCGACGCTGTTGGAGGGAAGTATTAAAATTAAGAATGAATACTATAAGAAAAGAATTAATTAAAAAATAATATCTTACAACTTTTCATTATAAATGTTAATATATATAAAAAAAAATAAAAATAAATACATTAAATAATCGAGAATATGTATAAAATACTTTACGTATATAAGTATTTTGTGTCATTATCATACCTTTGAAGGCGTGTCCACTGACAACTGAACATAAATTTAGTATACTAGTATGGCAAATAAATTTGGTATTAACTAAGCATAAATTAAATAATTCATATCTATAGTCTTAGGATGTCCAATAATAAAAACACAATGCGTATTCATCTATATTGAATATATATTAAAGAATAATAGTATATAGTAATTACAAACCTCGTAAATCTTATTCTAGAAATCATTATTTTCTAAAAATTTCTTTTCGGAAAATATTTATTAATTGAAATTTAAAGTTCAATATTGTATTTCCTTTTTTTATATAATAAGAAATTAATAAAGAATATAATCTGGACCATTAAATATAAATAATTTTTTGTCTTTTTCAGCCTGGGGTCCTTTTTTAAGACTTTACTGATGACTCTCGAGATTGGTTTATCAGCCATTTCTAAATTTTAGCCTACCCGGCCGACCAGCCCCGGCCCCCGAGGACTCAGCGACGCGCCCTGCCGGCGCGGCTTCCGGCTAAATTATAGAGCAGCCCCGGCGCCCGGCCTCGGCCGCCGCAAAATTCCGTGTTACTTGCCCGGTCGGTCCTATACTTTAATTAAATCATAAGTAAATTGTTGATCGGCCGTGCATTTTGGGATCGCTTCACCCTCTGTTCTGATATGAAAGGAATAGACGATATTTGCGCTTCAAACCTATGGAAATGATAATTCTATAATAATATGGGAGTAGAGGAGATATTTTCCGTGTAAATTTCAAAGTCTGTAGGATGTATATTAGAGGCAGGTGTACACAACAACCCGCTAGGGTTGACGCCGATTACTCTCG
>JABUQX010130385.1:30000-32500 GCA_015478945.1 Trachelipus rathkii
ACTTTTCAAAGTTGTAACTCAATCGCCCAAACGAATGGCTTAATTACCAATTCTCTACAATTAAAAAATGAAACCTTTCTTTTAAATCCAATTTGAAATTCTGTCTCTCCCTCGTATCAAAATTAAATTTATTGCAACTCTCAATAAAATAAAAATAATAATAAAAAAGAGGATAATAATAATTTTAAACTAGCAAAAAAACAATTTATTAATTTTATTAATATCATAAATTTTCAACATTTTACGATTGTGAAATAAAATCTAAAAAAATTTAAAGAAAAACTGCAAAATCCATTCGAAGATAATGTACTCTTTTTATATATTATATTTTTTTCCTTGACGATTCTATTTTGTCAATTTCTTTCCTTTTTATATTAAAAAAAGGAAAAATGAAAGAACAAAAATATGAAATGGACAGGAAAATTGAATTTAATTTAATTTAAAGCTATTGAATCTCAATTACACACACGCACGCACAATTTTAGTTGTCTCTCTCTCTCTCTCTCTCTCTCTCTCTCTCTCTATATATATATATATATATATATATATATATATATATATATATATATATATATATATATATATATATATATATATATATATTTATTTATATATATATATATATGTGTGTGTGTGTGTGTGTGTGTGTGTGTGTGGTGTGTGTGTATGTTCATTTGTTTCATAACTCGTAGATTTATCAATTTATTTCTCTAAAATTGGAACCGAGCGGAGCCAATCTATTAATAAGAGCTTGAGTAATAATGACACTAATAAAATACGCAAAAAAATTTAAATGACTTTTCTAAAATGCCTAATATATATATATAAACCCAAACTGTAATCAATACTAAAAAATATACAAGCTTACCTCCTTACCAAAACTCTCTCTCTCTCTCTCTCTCTCTCTCTCTCTCTCTCTCTCTCTCTCTCTCTCTCTCTCTCTCTCTCTCTCTCTCTCTCTCTCTCTCTCTCTCTCTCTCTCGTTGTAGAAAGGTAGACGAAATCCTGAACATGATTATGCCTTATCCAATGATCAGTTTGAATTGATCAATTAACTTTCATTTGGATTCGAAAGAAAAGCAACGATGCAAATTCTTTGAAATGATTGAAAGGCTTCTTCAATTCAATCGTCTTGTCTTTTTTTGTTCAATCAATCTCTAAACAAAATACACGCGCAATCAATATAAATAATAGTAATAATAATAATAATAATAATAATAATAATAATAATAATAATAATAATAATAATAATAATAATAATAATAATAATAATAATAATAATAATAATAAAAACCCGCTTCAACCACATAGTGAAAGAAGCGGAATTTCTTAACATGGACAAAGAAGAAGTAAAAACTGAATAATAAACAATTCTTATATATATATATATATATGTATATATATATATATGTATATATATATATATATATATATATATATATATATATATATATATATATATATATATATATATATATATATATATATATATATATATATATATATATATATATATATAAGACTTATGAGTTTTATGGATCAGTGAATTTTTTTTTCATATATTGTTAGTATATGATATCAATTAATTAAGATGGTGATGAGAAAGATACGAAATTTGAAAATATTATAAATTAAATAATGAAGTAAACAAAAACGTTCATTTTGCCTGAGAAAGAAAACGCATTTTAGTGCTAAAACGTGAAAGAGTTTAAGGTCGGGTAAAAAAAATAAATTTCGGGGTAAAATTCGTTTCTTATTTTTTTTTTTTTTTCATATATTGATTCTGTGTATACTTAGCAATACTTATCATAACCTGAACTATGAGGGTCGTAAAAAGAACCTAACATATATGGATCAACGATGCAGTAAACCTATAACCTACCCTATATGGAGCTTATACTAGATGGATCTAGCTTGCCGTAACTTTTTTTTCTCGTTTTGATTTCTCTAAATAAGTTTTTTTTTTTTTTTTTTGCATTTACGGAGTCTTCTCACTTCCCGGTAGCTGTAAACCTTACGATGCTTAAAAAAATACGATTTTATTAAATAATTACTTTTTTTATTTAAAAAATTTTTTATCCTGCTTATCAGCACTCAAATTTATTGTTAGGATCATATAATAATATATGACCCCCTTCCCATAAATTACTGATCCATGAAACTCATAGGGCATATATAAACATATATATATATATATATATATATATATATATATATATATATATATATATATATATATATATATATATATATATATATATATATATATATATATATATTATATATATAGTGATTTTATGGATCCGTTATATATATATATATATTTTTTTTTTTTTCTTTCATATATTGTTATTATATGATACTAACAATAAACTTTTTTCAGTTGGAATAACAGGATCAAATAATTTTACGTACAAAATAATATAATAAAATAGTGCTTTTTTTAATCATCGTACGTTTTTGAGTTACCGGGAGGAGATAAAGATTTATGATATTTTCT
>JABUQX010130386.1:0-12500 GCA_015478945.1 Trachelipus rathkii
CAAATGCTTCGTTCAGTTGGGTGAACCGTTTTCGCATTTAATAAGTGAGCAGCACAAGATTTTCGTGCCCTTCATCAGTAAATCAGTAAATCAAACTGCCCTCCATACCCTCATACCCTTCTGCGATCTATTGATCTATTGATCTATTGATCTATTGATCTATTGATTCAAGTCATATTTTGTATAACATAACACAAAAACTTTTATTTATTTTGTTTTGTTTCTTTAAACATTTTTGTTTTTACATAAAAATTTATTCTTTTTATGTTTATAACTTAAAAAAATTTGCATTTTTACATACCTTAAAACAGTAAATCAGTAAATCAAACTGCCCTCCATACCCTCATACCCATCCATGATCTATTGATCTATTGATCTATTGATCTATTGATTCAAGTCATATTTTGTATAACATAACAAAAACTTTTATTTATTTTGTTTTGTTTCTTTAAACTTTTTGTTTTTACTAAAAAATTTATTCTTTTTATGTTTATAACTTAAAAATTTGCATTTTTACATACCTTAAAGCAGTAAATCAGTAAATCAGTAAATCAAACTGTATCCAGCCATCCTCCTACCCTTTCATGATCTATTGATCTATTGACTCAATCCATATTTTGTATAACAAAACACAAAAACATTTATTTATTTTATTTTGGTTTTCTTTAAACTTTTCGTTTTTTACTAAAAAATTTATTCTTTTTATGTTTATAACTTAAAAATTTGCATATTTACATACCTTAAAGCAGTAAATCAGTAAATCAGTAAATCAGTAAATCAAACTACCCTCCATACCCTCATATCCTTCTGTGATCTATTGATCTATTGATCTATTGATCTATTGATCTATTGATCTATTGATCTATTGATTCAAGTCATATTTTGTATACTAAAAAATTTATTCTTTTTATGTTTATAACTTAAATTTTTTTTTTTTGCATATTTACATACCCTAAAGCAGTAAATCAGTAAATCAGTAAATCAAACTGCCCTCCATACCCTCATACCGTTCTGTGATCTATTGATCTATTGATCTATTGATCTATTGATCTATTGATCTATTGATTCAAGTCATATTTTGTATAACATAACACAAAAACTTTTATTTATTTTGTTTTGTTTCTTTAAACATTATGTTTTTACTATAAAAATTTATTTATTTTGTTTAATTTGCTTTAAATATTTTGTTTTTACTAAAAAATTTATTCTTTTTATGTTTATAACTTAAAAAAATTTGCATATTTACATACCTTAAAGCAGTAAATCAGTAAATCAGTAAATCAAACTACCCTCCATACCCTCATATCCTTCTGTGATCTATTGATCTATTGATCTATTGATCTATTGATCTAATGATTCAAGTCATATTTAGTATAACATAACACAAAAACTTTTATTTATTTTTGTTTTGTTTCTTTAAACATTTTGTTTTTACTAAAAAATTTATTCTTTTTATGTTTATAACTTAAAAAAAATTTGCATATTTACATACCTTAAAGCAGTAAATCAGTAAATCAGTAAAGCAGTAAATCAGTAAATCAGTAAAGCAGTTAATCAGTAAATCAGTAAATCAGTAAATCAGTAAATCAGTAAATCAAACTGCCCTTATACCCTCATACCCTTCTGTGATCTATTGATCTATTGATCTATTGATCTATTGATCTATTGATCTATTGATCTATTGATCTATTGATTCAAGTCATATTTTGTATAACATAACACAAAACTTTTATTTATTTTGTTTAATTTGCTTTAAATTTTTTGTTTTTACTAAAAAATTTATTCTTTTTATGTTTATAACTTAAAAATTTGCATATTTACATACCTTAAAACAGTAAATCAGTAAATCAAACTACCCTCCATACCCTCATACCCATCCATGATCTATTGATCTATTGATCTATTGATCTATTGATTCAAGTCATATTTTGTATAACATAACACAAAAACTTTTATTTATTTTGTTTTGATTTTCTTTAAACTTTTCGTTTTTACTAAAAAATTTATTTATTTTTGCTTATTCTGTTTAAAATATTTTGTTTTAATTAAAATTTCTTTCTTTTTATGTTTATAACTTAAAAAAATTTACATTTTATACCTTAAAACAGTAAATCAGTAAATCAGTAAATCAAACTGTATCCGGCCACCCTCCGTGATCTACTGATCTATTGATCTATTGATCTATTGATCTATTGATTCAAGTATCTTTTTGTATAACATAACATAAAAATAAATTCTTTGCTGTGGCTGTTGTTGCTGCTGTTGTTGTTGTTGTTGTTGGTGGTGGTGGTGTTGCTGTTAAATATATCATACGTTCAAGTTAAATGAAAATATACAACACTTTTTCAAACATATCTCTAAAATATTAATGTTAATTTTACATTAACATTGTAATATTGAAAACTAAACAAAAATACATATCATCCTAGCCCTACTGACATACAGCACTCGTTAACAAGGTAACTAAAATTAAAAGTTTCAACTTACCAGCAGAAGATGGCATAGCAATCTCAATCTTTACTATACACACAAACGCTCAAAATATTATTATTATTATTATTATTGTGTGTGTGTGTGTGTGTGTGTGTGTGTGTACATTTTATTATTATTATTATTATTATTATTATTATTATTATTATTATTATTATTATTATTATTATTATTATTATATCAACTAATATATGTATATGAACATAACAAAGCCTAACACACACACACACACACACACACACACACACACACACACACACACACACACACACACACAATAAATATAGACACTTTACTTAATGCACTAGCCATACAATCATCGTACTATCTTACTGATCATATGGCTGTTATTAAGTAAAGTGTCTATTATTGTGTGTGTATATGCTATTGTATTGTGTGTGTGTGTTTGGCCTGATATTGTGCTATGGTGTGTGTGGAAGCATTGTTAGTTGATCTGCTCATGCTAATAATAATAATAATGTAATAATAATAATTAGCTAATAAGCAGCAATAATAATAATAATAATAATAATAATAATATAATAATAATATATTTTGGCTGTTTGTGTGTATGGCTCAAAGATTGAATTATATACTCTGCTACTATTGAAGGTGAAACGCACAATTTTGAATTGCACCTTGATGGCGCAGTGCTGCGTCGGCAGACAGGATGATGTATGGCCTGTTGTTTGGTTTTTCAGTATATTTGTGTTGGCTGGCAAGAATTGGCGTGTATTTGAGGCTATGTTTGAAGATGTTGTATATTTTCATTTAACGAACGTATGTGCGGCCCCAGCGGCTGGCGCACTGCCGCCAGCAACAGCAGCAGCAGCTGCTGGCAGCCACAGCAAAAAGAGGCTATTTTGCTGTTATGTTATACAAAAGATTGCGAATCAATAGATCCAATGGGCATCAGCAGATCAATATATCGGCGATAGGAAGTAGCTGGTTTTTAATTTGTTCACATTTGATTTTTGTTTTAGGCAATAATGCAAAAATAGCAAATTTTAAGTTATAAACATAAAAAGAAAATTTTAATTAAAACAAAATATTTTAAACAGAAAAAACAAAATAAATAATTTTTAGTAAACAGTTTAAAGAAAATCAAAACAAAAATAAATGAAAGTTTTATGTTATGTTATACAAATATGACTTGTATCAATAGATCAATAGATCATGGATGAGTATGAGGGTATGGAGGGCAGTTTGATTACTGATTACTGTTGCAGGTAATAAATATGCAAATTTTTGAGTTATAAACATAAAAAAGGAATAAATTTTTAGTAAAACGAAGTTTAAAGAACAGGCAAATGGAAATAAAAATCATACAAGCTATGACTAGTCAATGGGTCAATAGATCGAAGAGCAGTGGTCAAAAGTCGATGGATCAATAGATCACAGAAAGGGCGTGAGTATAAGGGCGGTTACCGCTGATTTGCTGTTTACTGATTGGCTGCTTGCTGTTGCGCGATTTACTGCTTTGCGTTTACTGATTTACTGCTTTAGAAGGCATGGCAAATATACAAATTTTAAGTTATAAATAAAAATTTTTAGTAGCTGAAAATGTTTAAAGAGGCTGAAACAAAGATAAATATAGAAAGTTTTTGTGTTATATTATACAAAAATTTGACTTGAATCATTAGATCAATAGATCAACAGATTAATAGATCAATGAACCACAGAAGAATTATGAAATTGTGAGGCAGTTTATTTACTGTTTACGATTTACTGCTTTAAGAGAATGTAAATAAACAAAAACTGAGTTCAACATCAAAACTCAGAAATTTTTTGAAAAACAAAATAGTTTCGCTAAGAGAAACAAAGATAAGTAAACTCTTATAATGCCAAATTTTTAAAAACAAGAAACAAAATGAAATAAAGACCCTGACCCATTCCTCCTAAGCCTTGACTGGTATCAATAGATCAACCGTCAGTAGCAGTAGATCAATAGATATCAATAGATCTAAACTGTATGTTGTGGAAGGCAGTTGTTACTGATTTTTGATTTGCTTTAGAATGCTGTAAATATGCAAAAAATTTGAAGTATAGGCTATAAAAAGAAATACATTTTTGTATACAAAATATGACGAATCAATAGTCAATAGTCAATAGATCATGGGTCAGCTGCGTCAGCAGATCACAGAGAATGTAGGGCTATGGAAAGGAGCGGGCTGACCAGCTGATTTACTGTTCTTTACTTTAAACTTCCAAATTTGGGCCTACTGGACAATTAACTTGATAAATTAACTGAAAATAAAAAGGTAAAATAAGCAAAATATAAATAAATGTTTTTGTGTTTTTGACCCTTACAAGCCTATAGTGGTATCAATGGGTGTCAATAGATCATGAAAGAGGTAGCAGGAAGATGGCTGAGACTACAGTTTATTTACGATTTACGATTTCCTCCCCTGCAACAATATACTGCTGCTAATTTAGTAACAGTAAACAATCTCTTACGGTAAATTAATTCAAAGAAACAGCAAAGCAAATGATTTTTGTGTTATGTTATACAAGATATGACTGATCAATAGTCAATAGATCAATAGATCAATAGATCATGGATGGGTATGGTATGGGGCTGGTTTATTTACTGAACCCCCTGTTCCAGAGTATCTTTCATATACAGAAATTTTACGAAGTTACTAAATATAAAAAGGATAGAAATTGCAGTCTCAAGTTGGCCAAAAGACAGGCAAAAATATAAATAAAAAAGTTTTGTGTTATATTATACAAATATGACTTTAATTAATAGATCAATAGATCAATAGATCAATAATAGATCAGATCACTTCTCTAAAGTGAAGGCAGGCCCCAGATTACTGTTTACTGATTTACTGCTTTAAGGTATATAAAAATGTAAATTTTTAAGTTATAAACATAAAAGAATAATTTTTAGTAAAAACAAAATATTTAAAGCAAATTAAACAAAATAAATAAAATTTTATAGTAAAAAACGAAAAGTTTATAGAAACAAAACAAAAATAAATAAAAGTTTTGTGTTATGTTATACAAAATATGACTTGAATCAATAGAACAATAGATCAATAGATCAATAGATCAATAGATCATGGAAGGGTAGGAGGATATGGAGGGCAGTTTGATTTACTGATGTACTGATTTACTGCTTTAAGGTATGTAAAATATGCAAATTTTTTAAGTTATAAACATAAAAGGAATAAATTTTTTAGTAAAAACGAAAAGTTTAAAGAACAAAACATCAATAAATAAAGTTTTGTGTTATGTTATACAAAATATGACTTGAATCAATAGATCAATAGATCAATAGATCAATAGATCAATAGATCATGGAAGCGTAGGAGGATATGGAGGGCTGTTTGATTTACTGATTTACTGATTTACTGCTTTAAGGTATGTAAATATGCAAATTTTTTAAGTTTTAAACATAAAAGGAATAAATTTTTTAGTAAAAACGAAAAGTTTAAAGAAAAAAAAAAAAAATAAATAAAACTTTTGTGTTATGTTAAACAAAGAATATGACTTGAATCAATAGATCAATAGATCCAATAGATCAATAGGGTATGAGGTTATGGAGGGCAGTTTGATTTACTGATTTACTGATTTACTGCCTTAAGGTATGTAAAAATGTAAATTTTTTAAGTTATAAACATAAAAGGAATAAATTTTTTAGTAAAAACGAAAAGTTTAAAGAACAAAACAAAAATAAATAAAAGTTTTGTGTTATGTTATACAAAATATGACTTGAATCAATAGATCAATAGATCAATAGATCAATAGATCAATAAGATCAATAGGTAGGAAGGTATGGTGGGCAGTTTGATTTGCTGATTTACTGATTTACTGCCTTAAAATCATACCTTAAATATGCAAATTTTTTTAAGATATAAACATGAAAAGAATAAATTTTTTAGTAAAAACAAAATGTTTAAAGAAACAATACAATAAATAAAATTTTTTGTGTTATGTTATACAAAATATGACTTGAATCAATAGATCAATAGATCGATAGATCAATAAGATGTGAATCACTTGGAAGGAGTATGAGGGTATGGAGGTCCGTTTGATTTACTGATTTACTGATTTACTGCTTTAAGGTATGTAAATATACAAATTTTTTTAAGATATAAACATGAAAAGAATAAATTTTTTAGTAAAAACAAAATGTTTAAAGAAAACAAAACAAAAATAAATAAAAGTTTTAGTGTTATGTTATACAAAATATGACTTGAATCAATAGATCAATAGATCAATAGATCTATAGATCAATAGATCATGGATGGGTATGAGGGTATAGAGGGTAGTTTGATTTACTGATTTACTGATTTACTGCTTTAAGGTATGTAAATATGCAAATTTTTTTAAGTTATAAACATAAAAATAAATTTTTTTTAAAAAACGAAATGTTTAAAGAAAACAAAACAAAATAAATAAAAAGTTTTTGTGTTATGAAGTTATACAAATATGACTTGAATCAATAGATCAATGAATCAATAGATCAATAGATCAATAGATCATGGTAGGGTATGAGGGTATGGAGGGTAGTTTGATTTACTGATTTACTGATTTACTGTTTCAAGGTATGTAAAAATGCAAAATTTTTAAGTTATAAACATAAAAAGAATAAATTTTTAGTAAAAACAAAATGTTTAAAGAAAACAAAACAAATAAATAAAAGTTTTTGTGTTATGTTATACAAAATATGACTTGAATCAATAGATCAATAGATCAATAGATCAATAGATCAATAGATCAAGGATGGAGTGGGAGGTTGATTTGATTTACTGATTTACTGATTTAAGGTATGTAAATATACAACTTTTTAAGTTATAAACATAAAAAGAATAAATTTTTTAGTAAAAACAAATGTTTAAAGCAAATAAAACAAAAATAAATAAAACAAATAAAAATATATAAAAAAAAAGTTAGAATTAAAAAATTAAAATAAAATAATTAAACTTATAAAAAAAAATTAAACTTATAAAAAAAAAAAAAAAAAAAAAAAAAAAAAAAAAATTAAACATAAAGTATAAATGTAAAATAAAAACATAAAAAAAAATAGCAACCAATATATGCATGTTTCAATTTAAGGAAAAAAAATATATTAGTTAGCATTTATAAAAAGAAAATGAGATTTGAAAATATAAATGTCGGTCTTGAACATTTAGAAAGACGGGTTATCTTTGCAAGATGCAATGCAATTGACGATATGTACATGATAGAACAGATCAGGTATGTGAACAGTAATGATAATGTATTATTAAACGAATGTTACTAACTAGGCACCGCACCGGCTCCAACACCGGTGCCGTTGTCAATTCCTCTGATTCCGAACCCGATTCTTTCCAGAACTCCGACTCTGAATCCTTTCTCCAAATTTCAACCTTCTACGAACATTCGATTTTTTTAGGGGGAGGCGCCCCCCTCCGGGGGTGAGCACGGGGTTGTAACCTCGTCTACGATGAGGTTACGTCACCCTTATATGAGGAGCCAAGTTTGAAGAAGACAAGTCAACTAGAACTCATCTAAATTGAGTGGTGTAGAAAAGTGTGGGTTATAAGACTTATTCCTAGTCCTTCTTAAACTCAAATATTGGCCAACCTGACCTCAAAATTGGTCTCACCACCCTTAATTTGACCATTCAAAAGTGTAAAACGTAGTAATTTCAGAGAAAGTCAAAGGCATGTCGGCATTTGACCTGGATTCCCTGCTTCATTAGACTCAACGATCTCAGAATCGACTTCCCCGACTTAAGAAACCCATAACTTAACACCTCAAACGTCAAAATCTGACGACCTTACGAAATTCCATGTCATGTCGGCATTTAACTTGTATTCCCTGCTCCAAACGCCTCACATACCTCATAAACGGCTTCCCTGACCCAAAAAAACCCATAGATAGACACCTCAAGCGTCAAAATCTGACGACCTTACGAATTTCCAACCAAGTCATGTCGGCATTTGACTTGAATTTCCTGTTCCAAACGCCTCACATACCTCATAAACGGCTTCCCTGACCCAAAAACCCATAGATGGACACCTCAAACGTCAAAATCTGACGACCTTACGAATTTCCAACCAAGTCATGTCGGCATTTGACTTGAATTCCCTGTTCCAAACGCCTCACATACCTCATAAACGGCTTCCCTGACCCAAAAACCCATAGATAGACACCTCAAACGTCAAAATCTGACGACCTTACGAATTTCCAACCAAGTCATGTCGGCATTTGACTTGAATTCCCTGTTCCAAACGCCTCACATACCTCATAAACGGCTTCCCTAAAAACCCATAGATGGACACCTCAAGCGTCAAAATCTGACGACCTTACGAATTTCCAATCAAGTCATGTCGGCATTTGACTTGATTTCCCTGTTCCAAACGCCTCACATACCTCATAAACGGCTTCCCTGACCCAAAAAACCCATAGATGGACACCTCAAGCGTCGAAATCTGACGACCTTACGAATTTCCAACCAAGTCATGTCGGCATTTGACTTGAATTCCCTGTTCAAAACGCCTCACATACCTCATAAACGGCTTCCCTGACCCAAAAAACCCATAGATGGACACCTCAAGCACCAAAATCGGACTCAGCGGGAAAAAACGCGTCATCGAAGGCTCCGGCTCCGGATCCGGCTCCGGCTCCGGCTCCGACTCCGAAATAAAAATCTACGGATAAAAATATATACCAGGATTCCTGAAAATAAAAATAAAAATAATACCAGCATTCCAGAAAAATAATAAAAATATTACCAGCATTCCAGATTTTTCCAGATAAAATCTACGGTTAAAAAAATGCTGGAAAATGCTGGTTGTGCCGTATATACTACTCCAGACCTTCCGTTATCCACTGCCCAAGTGCCACACCCTCCTTTGCTCCCTGTACCCATTCCTCCAAAGGGAAGACAGCAATCTTCAGAAGAAAGCAGCAAATCAGAAGACGATGAAGTCGTTGATCCTGAATATAGTGTAGCTGAAGAGAGAAACTCATATTTCCGATTTTCCCAACCAAGAAGACATCAACGACTTATTAGAGATCCTGGTCTGACAAAGTCCAATGCCGAGCTTTTGATGTTTAGACTCAATCGGTGGAATTTGTTACATGAAAGTGTGAAAGTCGCAAGTCAGGGAAAACGTCACCATTCTTTTTCAACTTTTTTCACCAGTCAAGATGTGCTTTGCTTCTGCCGCAATGTGACAGGTTTATTTGAGGCCCTTGTAATTGCCTGCAACCCTTGCAAGTGGAGCCTCTTCATTGATAGCTCATCGAAGAGTTTCAAAGCCATGCTACTTCATAGCTGGAACATGTATTCATATCTTCCCTTGGCTCACTCGGTGCAGCTCAAAGAGGAACACAGCAGCGTGAATTTATGCTAAGTTCCTTGAAATATGAATAACATATTTGAGAAATTGTCGGAGATTTCAAAATGGTGGCCTTCCTGATGGGACTCCAAGTCGGCTTTACCAAGTTTCCATGTTATCTTTGTCTCAAGGACAGCAGGGACTTCGCAGAATACTACCAAAGGTGGGATTGGCCACAGAGGACTGAGTTCACTGTATGGAGAAACAATGTCAAATGGAAGCCTCTGTTGGACCCCGGAAAATATTGTTTCCTCCACTAAACATAAAATTAGCCTTCATGAAGCAGTTTGTCACAGCTCTAGATAAGAAGTCTTCAGCCTTCATCTAGCTGCAAGGCTTCTTTCCTAAGCTGTCTGAGGCAAAAGTCAAAGCCGGTGTCTTCGTCGAACCACAAATAAAAAAGATCATAGAGTGCAAGGATTTCCCGAAGAAGCTGACTAGGACAGAAAACGCAGCTTGGAAAAGCTTTGTTGCAGTGGTCCTTGGCTTCCTTGAGAATCACAAGACCGAAAACTATGAGGAGCTTGCTGAGACCTTGGTCAGGAACTACGGCAAAAAGAACAGCAGGATGTCCGCAAAGTCCATATCATTGATGCTGATCTAGGACAGAAAAACAGCATGGAACAGCTTTGTTGCTTAGAGGAACATGGCGAGCGATTTCACCAGAATATTCTGGACTTTGAACGCACGCTTGGAGACCATATTTGAGGGTTGACTCATGAAAAGCAACTTACCGTAATAGCGTAAATCCAGAAATTCTTCTCACTTCTAAATATTTTGAGGTCTCTGTTGTATAAACTGAATAAATAAATGCTACTTTTGAGCTATATGTCGATTTTTTTCTACTTTGTATAACCAAGAATGATTATATTCATCAATTTTTTATATAGAAATTGGTAAATTTGTAAAATATCATTGTCCTGGTAGGAAAACCAAAGTTTGGAGGAAATATTAGCCATTTTTCATTCTTTCTAGGTATAAGAAAATAGGAAATTACAATTGTTACCAAAAAACAAAAAATGCGTTACATAGTGTTATCATCAATAAATAAATTGTTTATTAACAAATATCGGAATTTTATCCTTTTTAGGATTTTTGAAAAATAATATTTCCCTTGAGCAACGATGCTCAACCAATAGAGTTCGGCGCTTTCATCACAATTTTCATCAAGCCCTTTTGCAGTTGCGATATAAAGTTTATGTACACTAGAGTAATCCTTTAAAGTTGAAAAAGACTGAGTAGCATCCTCAGATGTGTGATATTACAAAGCCTTTTCCTTATTGGCCTCACACAAACATTAAAGTTTACTAATAGGACATTGAGATTGATCTTGAAGTATCTAAAAAGGATCCTTAAGCCATAACGGCAGTTTTGAAAGAAATGTAGCGGTTGTAACTGTACTGGGGTCTTACAGAACCTTTGGAGCGTTCTCTTTTAGAGTGATAAAGAAATTTGTAAGGGGACAAACTGGGACCTCGTCATCTTTCAGGTCGATGACGTCCTTGTAATTCATCAATAAATTTACCAAATCTTCTAGCTGATCAGGATTCTGTAGGGTTGCGTAAAGAAATGATGCAGAGAGAGTGAAAAGAAGAGTAAAAGAAGAGGCTGCAAAGAGAGAGGCTGAAGAAATGATGGAAGATGGGAGGGCAGAAAGGAAGAAAATTTTTAGACTGGCAAAAACATGTAGAGGATCAAAGAGAAAAGTGTGTAACATCAAGTATAAGCAGGGAAGAGTTTTGGTGAAATATAGAGACAAGAGAGATGGATGGAGTACTTCAGTGAACTGCTAAATGTGAATGAACAGGGGAGGAGGAGGGAGAAGAGATGGTAGAGGGAGAGGAAGATGAGGAGGGGGAGGAGATTACTATGGAAGAATTAGAGGTGGCTCTGAATGCGATGAAGAACGGTAAGGCACCGGGTGAAAATGGGATACCAATAGAATTGATAAAAGAGGGAGGAGAGAAAATGAAAGAAGTAATTTTGAAACTGTTACAATAGGTGTTGGAAAGAGAATGAAGTACCAGAAGCAGGGGCGTAGCCAGGGGGGGGGCTGAGGGGGCTGCAGCCCCCCCCGAAATTATCGACAGTGCAAATTTTTTCAGCAAGAAGACAAACTCTATATATATATATATATAATATATATATATATATATATATTATATATATATTATATATATATATATAATATTATATATATATATATATATTATATATTATATATATATATATATATATATAATATAATATATATATATATATATATATATATTATAATATATATATATATTATATATACGTATATATATATATATATATATATATATATATATATATATATATATATTTGTGTAAAATAAAAAGAAACAAAGAAAAGACTAAAAACATATTTTTTTTTTTTAAAAAAAAAAAAATTTTAAAAATTGGACTTCTTCTTTAAGCAATGCACAATCGGAAGAATTGTCGGATCAAAATCATCTAATTGTTCATTCAACTTCAAAGAATGTACAAGATGCCTTACAATCTTCTTCAATTAACTTTACCAATTATATAGCAGAGTATGTCTGTACAAAACTTAACAATAACCAAAAAACTGAGGTTCGCGATTCCCTTTGGAGGCCGATAAAAAATCACAAATTTTATTCTGAAGAAACCCTAAAATTCACCAGA